>DWQX01000476.1:0-42201 GCA_018245475.1 Pharmacophagus antenor | reverse complement strand
ATATACATATATATATATTATTGTTGTTGTTAAAAATGCATTCTTAGTATATTGTTGACAAATAAAATGTCGAGTATAATAAATACAAAAAACTGTTTATTACTAATCTGAAATCGCTATGCATTCTGCATTAAAAATTGTTATTGATGTGTTGTACCGTGGTTTAACTTGAATCTCGGATGATGCTAAATATTTGAATTGATAGTAATTAACATGACACATTTTCAGAACGATTGGAACGATTTTAAAATGGAGAAAAATCAAAAATGATTCTAGATACGTCCGGGTTCAAAGTGGCGATTTCGTTATAGATCAAAGTACTTTCAAACTTTGCCAAACGTTGGCACCCTGCCATTTTTATTCTTAAAACAATTTGAGTAACACGTTTTCCAGCTTAACTTGCAAGGACGTGTGAAAATTATTTTTGAACGATGCGGTGCTTGCTTCTTGTTCCGCAGATTTATATAACTTTCCAAATAAAGCTTACTAGAGTAGCTTAAGTTAAAGTTTATGTGTTTAAATGTTAATGCAGTTCCAAAGAAAGTATTTAAAATACTTTATATAATTTGTTCCTTTTTATTTAATACCTCTCTGTATTTACTAATTGTTTTGTATAATGCGTTACTTTTTTAATTCAAGCAGTGTTTAGACTTATGCAAGTACAGGGTATATTGAAAAGGAAATAAATCAGCTGCAATCACAACGCAGTATATTAATTATATAAAAATATATATATTTTACTTATTCTGCCATTGTAGTCTCAATTTATAAAAAAACAACATCATAACATGATTAAAATAGTACTACCTGTAGCCTATCTATAGCGCAAATACAAATATAAAACTACTCACCTGTACAGCAAAAGTTATATTGAAGCGTAATTTTTGGAGTCTTTATTTTCTTTGTCGTATCTAAACATTGCACCATCTGTTATTTATTAATTTAAGCTCATATCATTACTTTAATAAGCTAAGGCAATCTTTTTGGCTAGTATTACAGTACTACCACTGAGCAGTAGCATCGTAACAGATTTAAATAAGTAGTTGTGCTTCGTTAGTACTAGTATTAACAAAGCATTGGTTTTATAGTAGCATTCATTAAATCGAGCTCTAAAATTTTCTATGACAGCTCGGCATGTATTGTCTGTGATGGCTGCCATTTCGTGACGGATATTTCCTTTTAATTGTGCCAAGGAAGTCGGTTTGTTAGCATAAACTTTAGATTTGACGTAATCACACAGGAAAAGGTCTATAGGGGTTAAATCAGGACTTCGTGGAGGCCAATTTATATCACCTCTCCTGGATATCAATTTGCTAGGAAAAATTTCACTAATTCGTGGTAAAGTACTGTTGGACGTGTGTGAAGTTGCTCCGTCCTGCTAGAACCACGTTCTTTGGTTATAACCAGGAAAGTTTTGCAGTTCCGGCACAATGAAGTTGTCTTACATCTCCACATACATAATAGTCTGAGTTCACTGTAACTGTGCGTCCCCTTTCATCTTCAAAAAATAATGCCGATAATCCCTCGCGCCGACATTGCAGCCCATACGGTCATTTTAGGCGAATGTAGGGGTTTCTGATGGAATATGGATTAGTTGCACACCAGTATCGGCAATGTTATTTGTTTACATGTCCATTGAGATGGAAATTAGCTTCATCCGAAAAGAATATGTTGGTAAACATTGAAAAGCGCGCAATCATCTGATTTACGAAGTCAAGCCTCTGCCCAGTCTCCTAAGGCTTTAATTCTTGCACTAATTGAATTTTGTACGGGTGCAGCTTTAAATCTTTGTGTGAAATGCGGAGCAATGACGATCTATGCACGTTTAAAGCATCAGCACGCTTCGGAATCGAAAGGTCTGGGTTGTCACGAACAGATTGAGAAACACTATGTTTTCGACCGTTCTCGGTGACCTTAGACATCCGGATTTTGATTTTTCCAGCTTTGAACCTGTCGCACGGTTCGCTCCCGAGAAACTCTCCATAGCCACTAAATTCCCAGAAGCTAGGCTACCGTATGACATACCCCCCGCGCCCCTTAGAATAGTTGCATTCACGCAATAACCAAAACAAATATCACCTTTTTTGAGACACCCAGTACTATTAATGCAACATTTAAAAAAATACATGCTTAACAAAGGTCAATCAATAACAAATTTGCGAAATTCCAGCTCGTATAAATACTATATTTTAGATTGTATCATTTACAATATTTTAACCTAAGGTACTTGTCTGATATCTTGTTCTAATAACGTCATCTAATTTCTAACATTGCTCCTTGTTAATTGATTTGAGAGCTGTACTGACTAGAATTAACTATGTTGATCCTCTCCATTTTCGTTTAGTTTTAATTTAATATGTATTAATGTCTTGGCAGTATTTTAACCTATTTAATAACGCACTATAAATGTTTTTATTAACTTATGTAGATGTATACATTCACATGTATTGAATTTAGACCTTTTCTGTGTGCGAACCATTTTTACGTGGGCTAGTGTTTTCTTTTAGTACGAATAAGTGTTAATTTTTTACGAGGTTTAAAGCGATAGAAGAAGTGAATATCAAATACCATTGTGGCGCCTATTTTGATTTCTAACAGTAAGTATTATACAAAGATAGTTCAGTTTTTGTTTTTTTAAGTTTCCAAGGTGTTGTAGATCGTAAAATTCCTAGAATAAGAAGATTTAGTATCTTATGACTCTAAATAATGTTCGAAATGAGATTTTAATATTCTAAATAGCTAACAAATAATATTACTAATATTGAATCTAATTTTTTTTTTAATTTTTCTGTTCATCTTCCTTTAATCATTGACCATCGTTCACGGAGTATATTGATTTAAAATTGAAGCAGTAAAGGAGAGTACATTTCCTTTATTGAAAGAGAAATTGTCGTTATCCTTATAACAGAATCGTGTGGAGTTTCATCTCGGAAAAGCTTTGTCATTCTAATGCTCGATATATATAAAAGTAGAAAAGTTTGTTTCAAATTCTTATAAATATTAAGGATTAATAAAATAATGGAATGGTTTGTTTTATAAGAATGATGATGATGAAGACTTGTGTTATGTATGTAACAACTTAATGATAGCTAATAAATAATTGAAACAGGGACACACTAAGTAGACAAGTAATAACATTAAATATAAATTTAAGAACATCTATGAAAAAAAGTTTAGTATTCGTTTACTTCATAGTCTTAATCAAATCGGTCAGTTTTAAGGGTGCATTGAGTCTGTATTTTGATAAACCATTACAGAGGATTAGATGAAAATAATGCCAAGATCATGAACTCAGTCTAGTAACTCATTATTTCACAACTAACAATTCGGAATACATAGGAAATTTTTTGATATTGTAATTATTATATTATAATTATTATTCGGAGAGAGCTGTCGATAAGGAAAGTATAATAACGACTACAAAATAACATTATAAATTAAATTGTATGGTACTTAAATCGTTACTAAAATTTAATGTTTGCATTATTGCGAATTGGGCATTCGAAAATAAATAGACCAGTTTAATGAAATCGTTATGTATCGCACTTATGCAGTTGAAGCTGTGTGTGATACAGAAGGATGAGAGTGCAATGAAAGAAGAGGCGCTTGTGTGGATCCCTTTTTATAACCACGCAGTCCAGAAACAATCCTGGTCTACGTGGTGGTTGTTGTGATTGAAATTAATTGGTACAAAACGCTAAAAGGGTTTCTGTGTAATATTATTTTGTAAATGTTAATCGAAAAACAAAGTTCTTATTTTTATGAAATAATTTTTTTCTTTTAAATAATAATTTTTAGATTAAAGTTATATTTGCGTTAATAACGCATGTTCTTGTTAATTAAAATACGGATTGCCACAACCTACTAATTAAAATTTTCCTTTCAAGTATTTTACTTAATCTTGGTTCGTACAATACTATCAAAAAAGAGAAAAATGATTTAAAATTAATTAGACACAATGCTTTGTTGTTTACGTGATATTATGTATATTAAAGTATTGTGTGGCTCACGAACTAGAGGTATTCAATGCGATATAAGATTTTGAATATTTAAAAAAATATATGTTTTGTCTTAATTGAAATATTGCTAATGACGACTTCAACTTTTTGTGTACAGTAAATGAGCGCAGTGTAGTGCTAAGTAAACTTATTTAACAACCATGTGGTAGAAAGGAAAAACGTTATTTTCCTCTTAAATAGATCGTGATAATCTCCATTGGTGTTTCTTTCGCCTTTATTAAGGAATTGTAAATCATTGGGAACTCCGTTTTTATTTATTTTTTTCGTAAACAAATTAATAGTATTTCTTTAGCATTTTTAGTGTAAATAAGCAGGTTTGTAATCTTTTGTCCATGTTCTCGTGATTCTAGTATTATTTGATTGACAAAGCATTTTATACTAAATTCGTATTGAAAATGAAATTTATTGTATTTGTGTATGTAGTGCAATCTTTTTACATTATTTTTGCTTATTCTCGATTAATATTTCCGATGATGTTGATCTAATAAAAAATATTTATTCCTACATGATTATGCATGTCTTTTTTTTTAAAAGCTAAAATATTTACTTCAAATAGTTCATAGATTCTTTAACTCAAAAATTTATTAATTTATGAAAAGATCTTTTAAGATTTCTCATATTTATTGATTAAAAAGCATTGGCTGCCCCACGTTGTGAAATATGTTAGATGACATAGAAACAATGCCGCTATGATTGCACAAGTCATTTACATGTTTAATATTCTGACGTTTTTATAGTACTTTCCCCCTCGAGACGAATGAAGTTTCATTTCACCTTTTTTTCGAAGCAAAGCTGTAGGAAGTTGCTGGTATGAATCTACTAAAATATTCATCCTTTTCGATGTAGTTTTCTTACATTTTACGCTTTTTGACTTTTTTTTTTCACTGACTATGTATTTTATGTCACAAGAAGTTTTCCGGTTTTCCGAAACTTGTCAATATTTCAGGTTTTCGCTTTTCGCTTCCTTTCTTACCACAAAGATGACCTTTACAACCGGAATGTTGATCTGTAAAGTAAAAGTTCAAAATTAAATTGTCAGAGAATTGAACAAGCAAAACTGGGGAGCAATTGCTGGTTCTTTGTCTGGATGACATTGTTTTCTGACAGCCTAAATCCCAAAACTTCACAATTAAAAAAGTAATTTGTTATAAAATATTGACCTATCTCTGTATTGATTGTTTTGATCAACATTAATCTACCGATCTTTATATACCGAATCATTTGCGTATTTAAGTATAGAGGGCGTAGAAAGAGTTTACAACTTTTAAGTATAAATATTTGATTGCCTTTGTAGCGCAGTCATTTATCCGTTTGTCTTGTAAAACGGAGGTCTCGAGATTAATTCTCGGGCCACAGGACTAGTGGAGTGTGGATGGTGATAGGGTTTTTAAAAACCCGGCTGGCTTGCTAACACCCTCAATGTCAATCTGCCGCCATAACAGCTTAGCTGTGTTCCGGGAGTCATACTTGTGAAAGTCAGAAGTATTGTGAGTAAACACGATTCACATTCTATATTTTCAAGATTTACAAGATTTGACATTCTACAGCTTCATTGTGACTTACCATCAGGTAAAATTGAGGTCATGTGTTAGCCTATAACCGATAAAAAAGAATTAAAAATGACTTTTATTAATTTAGTAATAAAATACTGAAGTTGTTTTTAAAATGATACCGATGCTTTCAAGTTTTTTCAATTATAATTAAAGTGTATCGGTATTAAGATATGAGATTTGTGTCGTTTGTTCCATGTTAATATATAATTTGCTGTAAACCGTTTGACATCATAATTTTGCATACACAAAACGTAAATTCTTATTGCAGTAAATGTAAACTTTATCTCAAATATCCTTTTTTATGAAACGTAAGTGTAGATAAGATAACAAATATAACTGAGAATAATTAGGTAAAATTTATGTGATACAGTAAAAAAAAACAGCTGCAGTTCCTACTTGAAACACGCATTTGTGTTCGTATGCCTTATTATGGAACATTTAACTACTAAAATAGCTTTTTTAATGCCGTTTGTGAGTGAAGAGAACCTAATTATTTTATCTTTTGTAATAATAAATGAGGGGTTCTTTAGGCGGGAAAGTGAAAAAATTACTCTTCTTTTAAGACATTAATATTAAAAGGCGTGTTAGTATACGTTAATTATTAATTTGTCATTTGTTAAAAATAAAAATAAAGTTACTACAATAAATATTTTATAGCTGATCATTTGTAAATAATATTTTATAAATTATCAGCGAGAGCTGTACATTTAAAACTTTTTAATTAACAGATTCTTATCTATTCTGAGAGTTATTAACTGACTAAGTTAGATTAAACAGACAAAATAAAGGCGCGGAAAGATTAGGACGCTCTTAATTGAAATATCTTTTAAGCTTGTTAAGTTTTCTTTATGCTACTTACTTTAACATTTTCTTTTAATTTTCCGTGATGATGATTTTAAATGTCAAGCGTTTAACCTAATCATTCTGTTGTGATAATAAAATATCTCTGGAGTGGTAAATTTTCCCAGTATTTTTTTATTTATTACCGGTAAAATTAAAATCGTGGGGAATTAAAAATAAATATACGGCATTTTAATAGGATGTCAGCAACATAGCTTTAAAATGCAAATCATTGTATCTTGCATTGAAGGAAAATAGAGTATGATAGTTTTAGTAATCTTTTTCAAAAAACGTACGTTAATTTTTTTAAAAAACCGATAGTTAAGCTTAAAATTATTAAAGAAAAGAAAATATAGTTAGGAAAAAGCAATCCCGGCATTCAGTCTGCACCGTAGATACGTCATTAATATTAATTACTTTCTAACAAACAATGAGGGTTTTAAGATGAACTACCGAGTTTTAGTAATTAAAATGTTATTTCTGCTTCTACTGACTTTTTATTGCCGGAAGCTTAAGCTTTATTACCATTAATAAATTTATTGCATGTTTTAAATTAAATTGCATTAAAATATTGATTGTCTTTTCTATGTTGTTATACGAAATTCGACTTCGCACTCGGACGGCAGCCAAAAGTCATTATTTATACATGTGTGGCGTGATATTTTTGCGTTAATATGTTAATGTAAGCATTAACTGTGCATAAGTTAACATCGCATTTAATTCTTAGGTTTAATGTACGTAGCTTTATACTCTGTAGCTTAGAACGGCTGGTAGTGATGCGGTGATCGGTTTTCCGGTTGACAGCCGCCTGCCAACTATGGAAATGGCTAGTAACAAGGACAATGTTTATTCAAATACAATATACAAAAACATCAAGAGATAATTAAAATCTTTTGACTTCCTTTTCTATATCATTTATACATTTTTAATCGTCTTTTTGTTTATCATAATTTTTATTACACTATATTTGTTGTGCTTACGTTTGTTGTTAAAACTTTTATAACATAATTGAGTTATTAGTAAAATTCCCTTTAAGCAAAATATGTTATGATTTTTACTACAAAAAATTCGTATTTCGTGATCAATTATAGTAATATAGTAAACTTTATTGTAACCATTCAGTTCATTCGCGAAATACCGAAAACAATGTCCAGTTAATTGTTCGGACCCGTGGAACGAATTTTGCATATTCATCGGCAGCAAATTCATGTTCAATGTATTATACAATACTCCATAATTGATTCATTTGTCGCGCTTCGTTTCAGCAATTTGGATTTTGTGCGAGTGCGGATATTTAATGTTGGTGTATTATTGCTATAATCTTTACTTAAATTTTAACATTATTTTTATTCGAAACTAAAATGGAAATTTATTGTAAAAAGTTTCAAAACATTTACGAACATTTCACTTTATCGCTTTGAAATTTGATCAACAAACCTTAAAAATATGACTTTGGAGATAACGATCAATTATTGATGTTAAGACAAAGGTGATCAGACTTTTTGTTTGAAATAATCGAAAGATATCATCACGTTTGTTATAAGAATAGAATAACATAAAGCTTAACGTTAATAAAGAGATGTAAATTATGTCGCGTCTATTTATATGAATCTGTGTGGTTTCGTATTATAAATTATAATAGGAGAGGTATTAAAAGCCAATGAAACAATGGGTAGATTAACAAAATCCGCTTTTGATTGGAAATGTATATCATTTGTCACCAGAGTGTGGTTAAAACTGTCCAATCGTTTGCACTGAATTGTTGGTTAATTAATGGATACAGAAATCAGTTTATAAGATTTTTTTACTTTTTATATTGTTTACATTGTCACAATTGCGATGGCTGTTTCGATATCTTTGTATTTTATTGAAGTCCTTTACATTTTGTTACGTTACGTTGTTGTTCACAAATCAATATAGGATATTTCATTCAATAATATACAATATCAAAAGCTTACAATTTTAATAAGATTTTATGTCAACATCCGCGGTATTTTATCGGAGTTAGAGGGTGAGTCTTTGTTCCATTAAAAGTAGGCACAGGCGTCCTCATGAAATTATAATTTAATTTTTCCAACAAAGTCCTTTGAGCGTTCCATTGTGAATGTATGATGTAGCCTGATTACACAAGGCGTAGAATTTATTCTCTTTACATGTTACAAAATCCTTTGAGTACTACAAATTAAATATCACACTTTGTTAACCTAGATACTAATATTATATTATCGTGTAACTATTTGCGTTGTTTGAAAAATAAATTATAACAAAATTTCATCAAACGTGTCTTTTTTATGTATATATTTTAAAATAATAACTTGTTTTTAAGTACTTTCACGACTTAAACCTTGTTTCAGTATTTATTTAAAGGCTTCAACTTCATAAACAATTTTAAAAGTTGTGCGATAGAAAAAGAGTGGCATTTTTATTTTCTGTGTAGTAGAGACACAATTGACTGATAGCAAAGATGTTGTTTTCTTAATTTTATCAGTTATAAGCTATCACTACGCTTCGATGTCATCTGATGTTAACTGACAATGAAGCCCTAGGCAGTGAAGTGTATTCGTACAACTAAAATATATTTGTCTTTTTGCAAGAAAAAAATTATAAATCTTTTGGATTTTATAATTCGATCTATTCCCTCCCTCTTTCAGATTTCTTAGTTTCTACACCATCTATTGTATTTATTCTCGGTGATTTCTGTAAAAGGTTGCAGTCTAATGTGATTGGTGAATTTATTGATGAAAGCGGTTTGTTACATAAGCTGTACATTTGTTATGGAATTGATGACATAAGGGCCTACATTCGTGCTACATTTGATGTGGAATAGTTATTTATTTATTAAAACTATAATTTTATTTAAAAAGTTGTAGTCAAAGAAAATTCAAAATTATAAAACAGCCTTTTTCATTTTTCTACTTAATAGCTATAAACGCGTTTGCTTAGTTTATTTACTTTATCAACAATCTAAAATAAAAGTTAGCATGTTTACGTTATTTAACACGAAATGTTAATGTGTAAACAATTTTAATAACGGCATAGTGAATAATAATTCATTTTCTGTATAAATGAAATCTATAAATCACAACTGACGAAATGAAGGTGACCAGTATCTTTTTTTTAATATTAGGTTACTTTTTGTTTGAATGAGTGTATGAAAATATACACATTAAAAAAAGTGTAAGCAACATATACAAATTTCAATTTTACAATGTGTTTTCGCATTAAATCCTTAGTATTTTCTTATTTATATTATTTTTTAATGCTTTTTTGATTTTAAACAAAAACTGTTTATTTTTTAATAAACTATTTAACAATAATTACGAGTAAGTACTGTAGGTACGTAGTACAAAGTAAGGTGCCTAATTAACTAAACTTCAACTAAAATTAAATGGTTGTACAAAAATTGCATAAATTAATACAAAATGTGCCTCCTCTGTTATTGAGAACTTGCTGGCAGCGATTATTCATAGAATCGATGAGACTGTTAATGTTATCCAGCGGCAACCGCTCCCAATGAAATTTTAGTAAGTCCATCAGTTGTTGGATTGTTGTCACTCCATCCAAGTCCTTTAAAACACGTCTCTGGAGCATGTTCCATGCATGCCGATGGGGTTGAGGTATGGCGATTGTGCAGGCCAAGGCAATACCAGGATGTTTTCTCTTGCCAAGTACTCCCGTGTGTGCAAAGCTGAATGCGAATGCGTATTGTCATGTATCAATGTGAAATCGGACTCAAGCGTTTGTACGAATGGACGGACATAAGGTCTAGGAACCTCTTTAACGTAATTTAAAGCCTTCATGTTACCATTTACAAAAACAAGCTCAGTTCGACTGTTCTTTATAATACCCGCCCATACCATTACTGTTAAGCCGTTGTATGGATGCACTTCCAGAAGGTACTTCAGTATTTCAGTATTTTCAGGACAACGGAACTACGGTGATAATCTTCTAGTATCAGGCTTGAACCCAAATCGAGACTCATCGCAATATAAAATTTTATCCCATTGTTCCTGGGTCCATGTAATGTGCATGTAATCTACACCATTCATTTCGACAAGCGCGATTCTCGTGACGTATCAGTGGGCACCTAATTGGCCATCGTGCTCGCAGGCCATACTCATGCAGTCGATTTCGCATAGTTTGGTAGCTAACAACAATACCACTTGAAATTTGTAGCCTTAAACTTATCTCTCGGGCGGTTAACATCGGTTGGCGTCTTGCAGTCTCTTGTATGTATCGATTTTGCCGTTGTACACCTTCCTCGACCTGGGTGCTGCTCAGCAGGATCTCCCGTGTTAGCGTAACGCTAATGAAGACGGCAAATAACCCTTCTGTTGACACCAAAATACCGAGATACCTGATATTGACTACTTTCCGCTAGCAACATCCGTACAGCTCTTTGTATTTCACCTGCGTTCAAATGAGGACGTTCCATGACGTACAAAATGTCTCAAAATTCAAATTAGTTCAAAACTTATTCAAATTATTGTTTGAACCATAAAATAGATACCGAATTCAAAATTTTAATAAGCAAAGAAAACGCTATAAAATTCAAACAAATGCATTCTGTTTTGAATTTGTGAAAAAAAAAACAATTGATACTCAAATTTTTCTTACAACCAGCTAGTATGTTCTCTAGATCAAAATAGTTTATATAGGTATTACCGACTTGGTAAGAAATGATGTAATAATTGATTAATAATTTGAAATAGTATGTGTTGCTTAGACTTTTTTGATGTGTGTAGTTCCGTACATTATAAAAAATAGGACATAAATTTTGTATGAGTTTATTTAGATTGTATGATCAAATTCATTCATTTGTACATGTTCATAATTTAGTGCCCGTCCTCACTACTTTTTATTTAAACCTTTTTTTTAGATATTATGTATATATCTAACTTAAGTATAATTGATTGACAGAAAAACTGTAGGTAAAGCATAAAGTATATTTGTTTTTGGAAAAAAAATTATGCTCTGCTCTTTAGGCTTAGATAAAGAGAGATATATCAATTAAATTAGTCTTCCGACACTAATCTATATTGATACAAATTATTAGTAATTTTTATCTCAAATGTAATATATGTCGCACAGTAAAATAATTGTTAATATCATTCCACATATTTCTCATATTTCAACTTTATATCAATGTATATTGTTTCACAGTCTGGTAAACGAATAGAGATCGAGATACGAAAATCGAAATCTATTGTGTTGTTAAAATTATTTAGTAATGCGTTGCTTATAATTTGTTTTGAATCGTATTAACGTAATGACCTATTTAAATCGTTAATGAATTTCATTAACGAAACCAGTTTTAAATAAAATTTTCATAAATTTCCACGAAAAACTCGTTTTCTATAATAATTGTTCAATTAATTAATACATATTCTCTGAAAATCGTACAACTTAAGTACCTGAAAATTACCATTAACTTAATAAATGATTGTGGTGAACTAATTAACAGAAGATATTTCAAAGGTCGCAAACAATGTTACGGCTAGTGACAGGTTTAACAGAATGAACTTCCATTGTGTTCGCTGAAAACGTAAAGGTATATTTGGTAGATACGTCCCTATCTGACAGCTTAATAGATCAACACCAGGAAATTACGGAGTGAAATCAACATAGTTCACATAGGATTTACAAGTTTCGTGACAAAATATCACTTCATCTGTAATTTATTTTAAAGTTCTGATCAGTTTGTGAAATTTTATTGCATTTTTAATAGAACAGACAAAGATCGGAAGACATTACGTATAAAGTTGATCAGATTAATATTTTAAAAATTATCAGTTATAATTTTTACAATTTATTTTTACTGATTTTATATTTTTACATTGTCTTTACTACTTTCACTTTTATTTTTATATTATTTTTAATATTTGCTACTATTATATATTTGTTAATTTTTGAGGTACAAGGTATGACTTTTAAATAAAATAATAATTAAAAAGTATCACTCTTATCTAAAAGATTTGTTTCGAGATAGTTATAAACATTATAATAAATTTTAATCTGTATGAAAAAAAATTGTACAAACGTTAGATTATTTTAAATTTAAAATGTATAAAAACAATGAAGGTACTTATTTCACGTAAACGTAGATTTAGCACCAGTAAATTTAAAAATCTTGGCTTGCTATAAAATGGTCAGTATCCACATGAAATGAGATTAAAAGATTAATTTATATTAAAGGGTTTAACATTTGAAAGGCATAGGAAGCGGATGAAGAGGAGATTAATTTAATGTAGTAAAATAATTTGGGAATTATTACTTGTCTTTATATCATGGCATGAAATTATAAAACATTCATTATGTTTTAAGGAAGTGGAATAGCACCGATGTAAACTAATAACTTTAGCCTTGTCTCTCTTTCCTAGTAACGTTCCATAAAGTGGATATTTTGTTACCAAATGGTCGCATAGTGAATAATGTTGGTGAATTGTTAGTGTTAGTGGTGAGTAGTTTGCTATTTGATTCTAAATATAGGTGTCGGGAATGCATTAAAAAAATTCGTGTGTTCATTGTTCTTGTAACACTAATTATTTTTCCTAAAAAAAAAAATTGAGGGCGTAAATCAGTTTACGTCGTATTCGTATCTAATGTAGAAGTTAAAAATATAGTATCTAAATCTGGTATTGGATGCTAATCACGATTAAAATATTTAATTTGTTTTTATTTTTTTTTCATAACGGACTCTATTGTTATTTCAACAAGGCTTATTTACTGAAAATTGTCTGAGTAAAAAAAATAATGGTGTTCAACATTTACTTGCACCAAACCACGTTTGAAACTTTTACTTGACACTTACCGATTAAAGAAATAGTATTAGCGCAATTCAAGTTACGATTCGAGCATAAAAGACAAGTTAATTTAACCCTCGGGTCCAAACGTGACAAAAATTTTAAGATTCTATGATGAATTTCTGGGATGGCAATAGAATCTGGAATTAATTACGATACTTGATATAAATCACAAAAACAATTATTTTTAATAAAAGTTTTAAGAGCGGAAAATGTACAAGAGATATTATAATATTTTTATTTTATTAAGTATAAATTTCTTTCGATGTTTAAAAAAAATTACCAGCTATACCTTTTACATCCAGGATTTAATCATAAATTTTAATAATATTTAGCCATTTTAATATGCTGCATCTACATATGTACTCTAGAATTTTCATTTTTGCCGCAGAAAATTACAGTTTCCCCTGAAATAGATTCGATTTAAATGTAAACGACAGCCGCATAGTTGTGCGCCATAAAATACTTCTTATCGTTGTGAAAAGAAACAATTTATAACTTCTGAACCGTTACAGCGCCGACTACAATAGAAATGGAGTTATCTCAACACCTTGCTCAAATAAAATTGCTTTCTGATAATATAAAAATCAGAGCAGAGTTATAAAACGTTTCTGTTTTAAAATGTGAGTAAACGTCAGATTAGTGCAACGCTACTCTATTTACTATTGAACAGAAATTAGAATGTAACTTCGGTTGATACATTCAGCTGTCGGATGGTCAGCGTACACGTCTACCTGTTTCCGATATATCCTTAGCCGACATAATGGAACTCCATTGTGTTAAATGTGTTACGGGGACCGTAAGTGACAACTGTTTGCGAAGTTTAAAGTGATCATTATTCTTGTTCTCTTGCAACGTGGTTATGGTTTAATTTTGACCTAACTATTACATACACTACCTTTTTTGATAAAAAGGAGACGGTTTACTAATTACAGTAACATAAATTTAAGTCATATGAAATAGCTTGTTAATAGTTTTGATCAATTTAACAACACTTAAAATATAAGTTTTTAAAAAAGATAATATTAACATATTGAATTCATATCTATCACTATTCAAAAAGATCTTAAAAAATTCCGTTTTTCAATAAATTAAAATATTGAAAATCAGAAATAGGCACTACGTTAGTCTGACTGACTAGTTAGTTGAATAAAAATGCAGATTAGAAGCTTTATTTATATTCCGTATGTGTTAAAACCTTTTCATTAACTTAACTGAAAACTCAATTTGGCGTTAAGGGGATAATCACATGACTGTAAGGTACGCGCTCTGAGTATCGACAGAGTAAAAAATAAAATGAAATGCACGTTGGTTTTCTTCAACTATTAACGCCTGTTTTAATGTGAGATCCTTGAAATTTTTTTTATACTAATATTAAATGTTATGTTTGCCTATAAAATTGTAAGTAGGATATTTATACAGCATCGCACTGATAAGAAACTGTCTTCTTATCGCAATAACTTTAGTCGCTACACCTCTTGAAATTGGGCAGTATCGTTTGTAGACTTCTGTTTGACAACAGACATGTTTTGTTGGCATTTACGCAGACGGTCTCTGGCAAGATGGACATATCGCCCCAGAGTTTTAAAAATATTATTTTCTATGTTAACAGAAGCATACTGTATTTAATTATATGTTATAACACACATAATTATTTGTAAAAAAATACTTGTCTAAACAGAATAAATACGTTATATACCCTTATTTACAATGGAAGACGTGACCGCCTTGCAACAATTATTTGATCCTAGAGTTCTAAATAGTTTAACGTTTATGATAAGGAACATAGCCATGAAATTGATAATACCAGACATGTTCTTTGAACTTCTTACATCTGATTATTATGTTATTTTGTAATAGATTGGTTAATATTGTTAAAGTACCATAAACGTTATTGCTTGAAAGTTAAGCTATGCAATCTTTATTTTAATTAAGGGTTTTATACAAGGATATTAATAAACTTACTCGAAACAAGATTTCTTAAGTAACAAATTATACAATAAATTGAAGCGGTAAGTTTATTGGAATCCGTTTGAAAGCAAGAAGGGATCAATTTTATTTGATAAGCTTTTGTTCTTTTACAAGAAACAGTTCTACGTTAAGTCATAATCAAACAATGTTCAAAATTTTCTATTGAATATTTGTAAACTATTTTCAGTATAAAAAATATGAACAGGATATTTTATGACTGTAAAATCATTTGTGGCAATAGGACTTGGAAATCAAGTTGATAAAGTATAATACAAATTTTACGTAAAACATTATTCCAGCTCAATGACAAAATAAACAGCATCTTTGTCTATTATAAAAACGCTAAATCCTGTTACAATTGGACCAATCGACATTATTACTTTGTTTGTACATACATTTTTCATTGTCCTCTTTGTTGTGAGACTTACCTCTAAGTGGTCCTGTAGAATTAGGACCTATATATAGGTTCAATCTATTTTTATGATGTTTCGTGTGTTGTAAGCGTCGGCGTGACAACATTTGTTAGTGAAAATTTACATGAAGCTTTGGCTCGTCTTTTTATATAAACAATTACTAAATTTTCTGAATAAAAACTCGAACAATTAAACCGGAGTAAGTAAGGAAGATATTCCATGTTTTGTAATTTCATAGAAAAGGATTTAATACGAAATGAATAACTTATATTTCCATTCAATGAATATATTTCGCGGTTTTAATAGAAATTGAACATAAATTTATTAAATTTATAAAATATAAATATCTTGGAAATTTGTTTTCAAAATATTTTTGTGTATATACTCGGTTACCTTCATGTTTTCTTTCATCATTATAAACATAGTTTGAAAACTATTTAGGCTGCAGTAGGGGGAAAAATACCTATAGAGTTACCTCTCCAGATATGAGCGACGATTATAGTACTTAACCGTTCTATAAGCTTCTTAAGAGTGATTCAAGCCCTTCAACACAAAAGCTTACAACTTCTAAGGGGCATTAAAAAGAAACCTATGTTTATCCGTTCGAAATATACACTAGTTGAATGAAAGAGACGGGTTTTTTATTTAGAAATATTTTATTTTGTTGGAGTATTTTCTTATGTAACTAGATCTCTGAGTTTTAAAAAGTACGGCAAATATTATAATTGAGTAATAATAATTTTATTATGTATTCTATGACAAGTATTTCCATCTTACGTTAATAGCCTTAAATCTATTTATACATTCTTGAGGGCTTTGGAGCTAGTAGTTACTATGGTAACAAGAAATTGAAGTCTCAAGACGACGAGCGCTATGTGGTACTGCGTAATCATAATTTGATCAGGTATACAGTTTCCACCTCTTGCACGTCTTGTCACTTCGCACGATATAAAAAAATATTATGTATGTCAATGAAATACCGAAAGACTTTTTGTCGTATAAAATAAAACTCCGTTTATTGTCTTGTTAAATATTTTATAAACTCTTATAGGGTCTTGTAAAGTACGCGGTAAATAAATAGTAACTAAGCGGAGTACGCGAGACTTCGTAGTTTGTTTCAACAAACAGTAGCTTGTTTACGAAGTGGAGCTTCTGCTGAATAACATTTTAATTTTCTTCGCATATAATAAAGTTAGCTAATGAGAATTTAAGATAAAAAATGCGCTCTAGTGAAATTGGGTGTATTCTTAATTTAAGAACACGATTAGAAAATGTTTCGATTTGAATCCACAAATTCAAGTGGCAAAGGCCTAAACACATCTGCCGTAGAAGTAACCATCGCTAAAGTAGACTTCTCTAAGGTTGGAGGCAGCGTAGGCAAAGACGCAGGATGCCTTTTGATGATATGGATAGACGATTTCTCCGTGCCAATATTCGGATATAAAGTATCTTGCAAAGTATTAGCGATAGTGAAAATCGAACAATAATTAATAATAAAAAAAATCGTATAACGTATTAGTGATGTATGAGCAATGGGAATTGAAGTGAAACGTAGTTAGCCTATTTTACAATAAGTGAATGCCTATAAGCGTTCACATACAAATACGATTTTCCTCATTTAAAATCGTCATGTTAATTATTTCACTGCAGTTATTGTGGCGTTTTTTCATTGGTGTTAATTATCGTCGCCTAAATGGCAAACCCTGGGAGAATCTTTGTTTAAAAAAAACAATAGATGATTGCATAGATTAAATAATAATACACACCAATTTGCAGGAACACGCAGGAAGTCAATACGGTCTTTAGAAATAATTACCAATAAAAACCATATTGACGAAGTGATAGTCGGAAGAAAGTAGTAGATGATTATGATCTACAAACTCAAAATTTATTACTGAACATGTTCTAAGGCTGCATTGTAATTTTTACTGAATAACTATCAATAATGAATCCGGTATCAATTAAAATCTATTGATTTTACCTCGAAATATCAATATAGGACTAAAATTTATTGTACTAAATAAAAATTTAAAATTGGTTCCGACGAATAATTTTTGAATTTATGAATATTTGTTTAAAATATGTATATACAGTAAATCATTAAAATAATTTAAAAACAAAGAAAGCACAAAAGAAAAAACGTTTTATTTTAAAGTACGTCCTTGATAGTTTAATTTAAAAGATAAGAGAGGGTTAACCAGACAAACGAGGTGAAAATGTGAGGGTCGTGTGTACACAGCGGAATAAATCGTTTCTCTTCACGTTCCTTTTTTAAGTTAATATGCAAAATATGCATGCATGCTGATCTACTTGAGAATTATAGGTTTATGGTTTGCATGAACTTGTACCGACTAATTGAAAGTGAAAAAAAAAACAGTTTCAATAAAAGTTAACGCGTGTGAAATGAAACAACTGTAAAATCTTTTCTTTGTTTTCATCTTTACGGTAGGTATATTTCTACAATTTTTTTAGACTGAAATAATTGTGAGATATATTTAAAAAAAAAAGTCTTTAAAATTAGACCACTGTTTAAAGTTACTCATAAAAACACACAATAAAAAGGAACCAATGAAATATACGCATCGATTTGAGAAATATTCGGTAAAAAATCAAGTAATTGAAGCAATCAAAAATTTGTAGTAGTAGTTTTTTGAGTGCAAATGTATCAGTTATTTATTGGATCATCTGAGTAGATAAACACATTGTAGCACCTATTTGGGTGCCAAATAGTAGTTTGCGAAAGAAAAAAACTATAAACATTAAAAGAAATTATGAAGGCTAGTGAAATGAAAAATATTCCTTTGTGTGTAATAAGTATACCTATGATGTAAAAATGCCCGACCCTATACGAAATGTGCACATCCGCACAAATCCTTAGGGACATAAATCTTTTTGTATTAAAGAAAAGTCACTTGCTTAGATTTTACTAGCCTTCCTCGCAAGCTCAATCTGAAATGCTTTATATCATGACATGTGGTTTTGACATGACATTATAAGCAATAGTAATAACTTCATATTACCTAAACTACAAAAATGAATCGAAATTTAAAAATATATTAGTACTATAATATATCTTATATGTTTTAAAGAATTTAAGTGATATACGTTAATTATATCTACATTACTTTTAATATGAATGTAATCGAACATTTTAATTAGGAGTTTGAAATCAGTTTTTTGATTTTTTGACTGAATTTTTGTACAATAATTTTAACTGAAGAATTCAAAAAGGGCAAATTTTATCATCGTCCAAGCTTACTAGAAAAAATACGGTGTGTCATGTTAAGGAGTAATTTGCAAGGTAAAAATTTAGTAAATATTCAGCATATACAACATTTACCAGTAAGTTATATGTAATTAAAATCTTATGTTTTAATGTTATTGTTTCGTAACATTTTAATGCGATAATAATTGCGTAAGACCTCAATAAAATGTGACTAACATGGTCCATTTTAATATCGTAATATAGAAGAATTATCGAGAACAAAATTCAATAGATATGTACAGGTGACTAGTTCTTAGTTGCTATAGTTTGTTAGGATTGATAGGAGTCTCTGGTTCTGTCTCTAAGCAATGTTGTTTTAAAAGACTGCGTAAATAGACTGACTACTAAGGATAGGTTAGACTAAACATGTACTTTACCACAAAGATTGGTAAATATTTCTTACTTCATTGTTAAATGTCGACATGAATTAATTTTTGTTTAAAAAACCATTTTTATGTCTATAATATTACAACCATAATTTTGTGTTGTCGTTTTTTAATTATATCATAGTATAAAAAGTACTTCAACCTATGATCCAAAGACTTTCAATTTCATGTTTGGTATAAAATGGCTTAAAATAAAACAGCTATGTTTTTGTTGTAATTTTTTTTTTTTAAAAGAACAGTTTTCTGTCTGGACTAGCCGGAAACAATAGAGACTAGACAAAGCAACCGTGATTGCTCCTTTGTTTTGCATGTTTAATTTTCTGACAATTTCATTTTCAGCTTTCATCTCTCGGGACGGTTTCTTTTTGATATGTGACTATTTCACGTGTATAATAGTGTACACAATAGTAATTTCGGCTGTATAGCTGGAATTAACCTCGATTAAATTTCTATTACATTTCAACTTATAAGGGATGCATATAAGTTGAAATATAATATTTAATTTTATAAAAATATATTTTGGATGTAGCGGTTTACTTTTGAACAATGATTTATTATCTTTTTTTCTTTCTATAGATCTATAAATATGCTCAATCTTTGAAAATAAAAAATGGTCGTTTTTTTACTCAGCTTGTAACAGTGAATTGTGTATTGTAATGATGAAAGACAATAAATTTAATTGTAATTTTGTTAGTAGTACCATACGAAAATAAATGTACACAATTTAGTCTCAAGTATTAAAACCATCCTAAGACGTAGGTCCTAATCTAATAAAAGTATTCACGATATTGTATACATATGTAAAATTACCAAATCAACTAAAATATTAGCATGTTATAGTGCCGGCTAGCTTTTGCTATCAAAACAAATATATGAATAAATTTAGTAGGAATATTTTACTGTAGGAAGAGTTATGTTTTATTTGACGAAAGTATCGTCAAGCTTATATTTAGTTTCTGTCAAAATGTATTTTTTAAAAATCAAGTTAGAAACATTAACATATTTAAAATTTGTTCAAATTATGCTTTTTAAGAAATTGAAGAATCTTCAACCTCGTGGTCAATGTAACCCAAATGTTACATCGTTATTTGTTACCTCACCCTTTATTGTGTAACACACAGTACCAATGTAACAGGACAAGGAAATTATAGTAAATTCCTCATAAAGCGTTTATTAATATTATTAATAATTTGTGTCTGACAATCGGCCGCCATTATAGCAATTCTATGTTCTGGCTGTTACTGAATATATAACTTACGAGAGCCAGAGTATTCAGGGCGTGTATGTTAAACTATCTTTGGTCACATTCTTAGTTAATATTATCTTAAATTGAGGTTGGCTAAGTTGCGGATAAAAAAGTGTTTTTATAATGTCACAAAACATTTAAATAATAAAACCGTTTACGTTTGACCTTTTAATTCACATATGCTCTGTATTAACACTATTACTTATATTACAATTCGGTGCACGTTTAGTCTTTTCTATAAACATTGTTGGACAACTCAATTTGCCGTAGATGGCATGATCAGAAGGGGAATTGTACGTGCCGGAGTTTACTTGTATTGTGTTTTGCTGTAAAAATAAGAGTTGGTAGAAATTGTAAATAAGAAATCGGGACAAAAGAAGCACAGATTTTGTACATTTAGTAATTGGTCCTTATTGTTATATCGATAACTACACAACGTAGGTTGTACTCAAAATATTTTAAAAATAATTGTAATATCTACTTTAAATTATTTTTATTTTTATTGAAATTTATTTTATTAAGCTGTACCGTAATATTAATATTGATTTGCGATTTGTTACAAGAAATTT
Organism: Pharmacophagus antenor; assembly: GCA_018245475.1. Taxonomy (NCBI): domain Eukaryota; kingdom Metazoa; phylum Arthropoda; class Insecta; order Lepidoptera; family Papilionidae; genus Pharmacophagus; species Pharmacophagus antenor. Next base: position 21,136 of record DWQX01000476.1, on the reverse strand, counting down.
AAAATATTTTTCAGATAAATTAAATTTCATTTTAAGTAATTTTTAAAATTATTTCATCCTTGGATAAATTATATAAAAATTGTATTTCAGGCTTATTTCTTTAATTTATTTGACAAATAACAAAGGAAATCTTGGTCTGTAAATTTTTTTTAGAGTTTATTTTGCATTTGGTTTTGGTCGGAAAAGTACCGATGGCATGACTTTTGTTTATCACAATAAAGTCAATGAAGATTTAGTTTCATATGTTGAATAACTATTTTTTTCGCAATACGAAATGTTTACTATTCTGTAAACGTATCTTCTGTCGTCATCTCATTCTTACTTAATTAAGTATATCCGAACAATAAGATGAGAGTGGCAGAAACGTGCTCCTACTAACAATGACATTAGAATTAAATGCCGTACCGTATTCTTGAATGAGTGATTTATTCAAACTTAACATCTTAAACTCTAAATTTATTTATTGAATAGGATCTGTACAATCATATTTAATGCTTAATCGTCTGTTTTAATTACATTCTTCGGTAATTTATTACAGAGACGAATACCCCTACCTTTGAATGAATTTGATAATTTAAAAGGGCCGAAACAAAATTTCCTTGCCTACTTCGACCAGGGCAAGTTTATTTTAGTATGTTTATTATTATAAATCAATGTATGTTTTGACATTTAAAAAGATAATATTGAAAAATTGTCTTTACAACTTTTTGATAATACTAGTAATAACGAAATTATTTCTTTATGTGGTAAAACTAATTAACATAATTTCAACCGACTGACATTGGTTTAACGTTAGCCTACAAACTGAACTTTACCTTGTCTATCTTTTTATATTATCATGTCGGCCTGCTCATAAGTCCTTCCATCGCAGCGCACTGAGTAGCTTGTAAGGGTATAATAATAAATAAATAATAATAACGGTTAATTGAAAATTTCTTTCAACTTAATTGTTAGGTTTAGATAAAGCAATTTGACTTTATTTTTCGAAACGGAATATATAATTTGAATGTCATTTCTTCTGTCTTGATGAGATGACATTTCGTTATTTTCTAATATTGTTTTAAAACATTTATTCGAACTGTATAAATCAGTAAAAACTGAAGGCGTCTATTTATTGTTATTACGTCTTACCGGTTTTTTATTATCTTACTGTACATCTACTTGAATAAGTGTTATAGAATTTTTACAAGTTTCAGCTGATATCTGAAAACCGGCATTAACGCGATTCTCTGTATAGCTAGCAAATCTATTAACAAGGACAAATTTACTCAAGCTTGGCTAACCCAATTTGTATGAATGAAATACTTGCCTGATAGATATCTTACGTAATTGTAAATTTACTATGATTCGTTATCTAAGCGAAGTTAATATTCTAAATGTAATGGTCTATTTGATAGCAATTTTAGTTTTTAAAAAAGTTTCTGTTTACGTATACAAGTGCATAACATGTACACAATGGTTATTTTATGGTCATTGAACTTTGCGCCTCAAAGGATCTATTGTAAAAAAGTATAATTTCTCCATTATTAGTTATTAGAAACAGTCGCGATAGCTGTTTTTTTAAGTAATATTAGTAATTTATAGAGTATTACTTTTGTCGTAACTAATTTTGCGGTTCACCGGAAATTTATTTGTGGCAGTGCTCTGATACGATAACGATCTGTAATGGTAATCAAATTTACGTGACCTTAAAAGAAAATCGAGCTAATTTAGATGAAAATCGGCTAGCACTTGTACCTACAGTTACCGCTAGAATTATCGCAATCTCATAGCGATGACCGGAAATCCGGAACCATGGCTTGCTAGGGGCTTCTTAATGGATTTGCGGAGACTGTTACACGTCTTTAATGGGTAGTAGATAAGCATTAGCTGTTAGTGCGTTGAAGCACAGTCTCCCGTCCTGTGCAAATACAAACTTCTATATTAAATGATAAGAATACTCCGTTTAAAAATATATTTTTAAGTATTTAATACATTTATAGATAAGCTTATGTTAATATTATCTAGAATCAAATTAAATTACTCTCCTAAATAAAAAAGTGATGCCGCCATAAGCCAAGACGTTCTTTTGGTGATACGTTCTATCAATCAGAACATAAGAGGTTAACCTAAGCTATTAATTTATTTATTTTTTATTCAGTCCAATAATATTAATTTTGTATACTTTGTTTATCTATATTTTTTGAATCAGTGTAATTTAGTTGTTGACGTGCTGCATCTAATATTTTTAGTAAACGACGCTAGTACCTTAAGAATTAGGTCCTAGGTACTAAAAGAAGTATAAATTTAAATTTTGTTACCATTATGCTTAAATCGGAAGAATTTGAAGTACTTATTAAGATCAAAGCAACCCTTTTAATACAGTATCCGTATATAATATCAAAGCTAGGGCAAGTTATCAAATATTAATAACCTTACATTTATGCGCCCTGCTGTATAGGTTAATGTACATATATCGTTCATTATGGAAGTGAACTACCTTAATCAATTAACATTTCAAAGTAACGTGATCCCTTGTCGTGTATACTTTTTTCGGTGTAAATGTGGTTGTGTATTTTCAGTCATAACTTGAAATATGAAAACGTGCGGGGTATATTTGTAGGTGAAAAGATAGAGAAAAGTTTTAGAACCACAAAATTGTTATCAAGACAGGAGAAAAGATGGAGATATATATATACTTTCAGTAAAGGCTGGATTTATTTGGATGCAAATGACGATAATTAAAAAAACTTCGAAAAGACTGAGAAGCCGATGGCGCAAGAAGCTACGTTTTCAGATTAAAACTAAAAAAATTGGGTTAATAAAAGATAAATAAAAGTTTTTAGATTGCTATAGCTTCGTAGAGGTACGTATTTCGGATGTCATAGCTCTTACTAAAACTAGGACTCTTAAAAAGGGCTCACAGTAGTTTTAGTGGTGTATCACTGTTGCCCATAATAGTAGTCGCTTATTACTGGAATTAAATCAATTCTAGAATATTTAATAATCGGCCTCAGAAACCATTTTATTTTTCATATCGAATGCAAAAGCTATGAATTAATGCTTTCTTATTGTTATTATTGATGTTCAATAAATTAGTATAAAATTTTATACCAGCACGGTTTAGCATCGATGACACATCCATTAACAGTCTCATAGAAGTTAGACGACGCAATTAGAACTACGAGATAAATTATTAATTTGCTATTCAAATTTCTGTTTCCATCGTGAAAATATAATTGATTGTTTATAGTATCCTTCATTTCAATTTACATATATGTATTAAAACAGGAGAAGTACTTATTACTTTTTTTTAAAATGCCTGTTGTAAATATAAAAAAGAATTACCGTTTTTATACCTATATACATTTTATAAGTATTTCTTAGGAAAGTACGGAAACTAACATTCCCTCTGGAAAAATATAGGAAACTAATAGCAGTCTAAGTAAAGCAAGTGATTCTAAGTGCGTGTGCCTTCGTAATCGCAACGATTAAGTGTTAGATACGATAACAGCAAAATGCTTTCAGTGAGCTTTCACTTGTCTATTACTTACGAATAAACTGGGACATGTTATAGAAGAAAATTAGCGATTGATTATATGTCATATAATTTTTTTGTGTACTGTATAAAACAAATAATTTGTAATGCTGAGTTCTTGGGTTCGATTCCCGGCCACAGTAGTCGAGTGTGTATGGTGGTGGGGTTTTTTTAAAAATCGACTGCCTAGCTAACACCCTTAACATCAATCTGCCGTCAGAAAAGTATTCCTATGTTCAGGCAGTTTTACATGTGAGAGCCAGAATAATTCTGGGCACACACGTTTCACGATTTACGACCCCATAGTCATTTAACATCAGGTGGAATCGTGGTCAAGTGTTAGCCCATAACCAAAAAATATTATTTTTGTAGCATTAAATGGATAAACACAGCTGAAAAGTTATACGTGTGGTATCAACTTTGCTTTTAAATTATGTTTGTCTTGTTTAATTCATTTTAGGTAAATTTAAAAATTATATATTGTCAGTGTGATTATTGGTCCAGTTATTAATATTATGGATTTTGTGGGACTTTGTGCATGAATATGTTGTGAAATGATTTTGAAAAGTGGGGAATAAGTCATATATTGCGTAAGAGAATGGGGACAGAAAAGTTGTAATGGATTTTGTCAAAAGGGTTTGTCTGTAAAATTAAAAGTATAAAAATATTGGTTTAATTTTTTAATTTGTATGAGTATACAATGTTAAGAGACGAGGAGGCAGTGGAAGACGATAAGGAATGCAGAATACTTTAACTCTCACCTGTATGATATTCAGAACATAGCAGTGCTGCTATGACAGCACATTGGCAATAAGCGAGTGCTGCCGACATGCAGCTTCGAAAACTCCCTGCAACTTTCTCAATTGTGACAGAAAAGATCCTCCTTTTAAACGTCGCAATCGATTAATCGTTACGCCACGAAGGCTGATGAGACTATAAAATAATATGTAATGTAACAAGTTTCTATTAAGAAAGTGAAATATAAATAAAATGACGGCAAGTATATTTGCATTTTTAATAGAAAGTTTTTCATGGAAGTTATTACAAAAGAGGTAATAATGTACGATAATGAGATACGAAGTTTTCTTGTTACTTAATTTTGATACTTTACACATTTTTTTCATGTTAGACAAATCAGTAGGTACAAGTAAATCTACATTTTTATACTCCCCTCATTTGGGACGTGGCAAAGCCTCTCATTACGTTAACGGCGATAGTCGATATGAATTTATCGTTTAGTAGGTAATCAATAATTTCAAACCATCGTACTTTGGCTGTGATTACAAAAGTTAATATTTTGACTTACACTGAATAATACTTTCATTAAAAATTTAATCGTTGATTAAATAAGGACTGGAAAACAAATCTTCAAACGAAAATTTTGAGTTTACAGATACAAAATAAATTGCTATTTTCCTATCCGGCGTGTTGAAATTTTATTTTTCACCATTGTGGTACTATCAATTAAAAAAATATTACAAGTATAGTACAGTCTGAAGTAATATTAAGTTATTCAAAATGAAGCAAAAATGCACAAAAATAAAAATATATACTTTGAATTAAGAACCTCTACTTGTCTACGATTAGAAAGATGAAGATGTTGTTCAGTTTAAATCTTATGGTGATATTAACTAAACAGTATATACCACGGTCTTTAATAAGTGTATTACCAGAGTAAACAAATAACAATTAGGTGGTAGTAAAGATATCTACAGTACAGTATATACAGTGCCAGTTCTTCATACACAGTTGTACTTACGCATTTTCAAGGCCATCATAATGATTATTAATATTTTTCCTTCTTCCCCTTTTTGACACCTGAAAATATGATACCGTTGTAGTATATAGTACATTCATACTGTAAGTTGACAATAATCTTTAATAATAAAATATTTGACCAAAAAATTTAGACAATTATTTTTTGTTACACGCCATCTCATTTTATTTACGCGGAGACGTAGTTCTCTACAGAGATAAGTAAAAAGAAGAATACTTAAAACAACAGTAAAAAGAATGTATTTAGCTTGGTCTCTTGTTAATCTCACTTTAATTATATTTTTTTGCTCTCAAAAAATAATTTTTCTCTTAAATAAATGTAAAGCTTGTCGTTGAAACAAAAATGAATCTAGAAAACTGTGTCACTTTTTCGTTTTAAATCTTTTTTGCAATCTGCTATATAATTTTAGAAGTTTCGATGTAGTCAATGTTCACACTTATCTTTATAGTAACGCACCAAGGCTTTACTTCGGCAGCACTTTATGTTCGTTGGTTATTTGTGTATATTTTTATAGTGTATGGAACATATACATAACTAACATACGAAGTACAGGTAAGTGGTGGTTAAACTAATAGTCTACTCTTGTAACACCATTGTATGTATGTTTTATACGACTTTTGTTCAAATATCGGTATTACAGTATCCAATTCTTTCTTAATTTTTTTATTTTTATACATAATTAAAACGTATTCATTAAGTAATTAAGATTCTGGCTTATGTTATTGATTGGTTTATAAATATAAGAACGGATTTGAATTTTTAATCTTCGCCATTCATGCGTTGCAGGTATTCGCACTTTATACTAATTGCTATGAAGTATTGGCAGTTTGTAATATTAAGTAAAATAATACCCCACAATAATGCATTCCCATAAACTTGCTTGAATCGTGTTATTTTTTATATGTACTGGTTTTTAAGATTAAAGTAACATAAGAATTTACCTTACACTGACGTTTGAATAAAGTATAGACACGTGAAAGCTATATCCTTTTATTTCACTCTTTATCTGTACTTTCTCGGAGTACTCAATAGCGCCCCACTCAATGCATATGGAAGGCTTTTAGAGAGAGTAAATATCATAGATGCGCTACGAAGGGTCCTATGATGTTTACCTAAAACGTCCCGGTATTTCACTTTCGCACGGCTACCCTTAATCTTGAGTCTCGGAGGTGAATTCTTGTACGTTTTTTTCAATAAAAATATTAAAGTGACATGTTGCGGTTACGCAGTACATAAAGTCACTTTTACAATATTTTTTTTATTTAAGGTTTACATAGACTTGACTAACGAAGCTTTTGGTTAGTACTCGTAATATTTACTTGTAAAATTCAAAGACTGGACCGATTTACTGGTTAACTGATTTATATCAACGTATAATCTAAACGACTGATCCTAGAATAATTAAACTTGAGGGATGTGTTCTTTGAGATATGTAGGTATGCACTAAGAGTTTTCAGAAAACCTACCCCTCAGAAAGGGAAAAGGTGTTTTCAAATTTCAGAGAAGGTTTCTATTCTTCGAATCGACGGACTCTGAAAGTAGTACACGTACAAAAGGGGTATTAGACTTAATGTTAAATAAAAAAATTACCACGCCCGGAGAAGTGGTCGGATGACTGCTAGCTTATTATCTGATGATGTTTGGTGCCGTTAACCTTGTTTTGTTTTCACTGCTTTGTCGAATTCACGGTTCGAGGAACCGGAGTTTCAAGCTACGATTATAATATCTTTAGATCTGACGTGGAGATTTATCGGGCCGTTAACTTATTGATCGGTATTAAATGTTATTTTAATAACTCTTATTCCTAAATAATGATAATTGCCCTAAGTTTGGCATACGTTTTCTAGTATATTATTGTCTAAATATCTCAAGCTTGAATTAGAATCATGCATAAGTATGTATTAAAAGAAAATTAATAAACTAATAAATGTTGTCAACCCTGCAAACTATATACGATTTAAATAAAAACAAATGTGAAAATTAAAACTAAGTTAGATTTTAATATATAATTAATAATTCCTATAGCCACGTAGAAGTAAAAAAAAATAAACCGCGTTAAAAAACCTTTAAGTGCTTTCCACGCATTTAAAACGATGTGTTTTAAACCGTTGATGAATTTATAAATTGCTACAGCATACTCATTAAAATTTGCCGCGTAACTGATTTTCTACTTGCCGACCTAACAGTTGTAATTTTACGTCATGTAAACACATTTTTAAATTATGCTTAAAAACACGATCCGAGGAAGGAAAATCTTAATTATAGATGTATACTGTAATTACACATGTACTTTATGTGTGATTTGTTAATTTAACTGGGCAAACACATTAATCTATATTGTATTATTTATTACAAAAAATAATTTTAAATAATATAAAAAAATGAAAGATTGAACGTAATTATAATTTGGAAAAAATGCTTTCGTATGTTTCTTGGCTATTACGAGAGTAGAATAAATATTAGCACAAATAATTATAATATCAACCAGTGTCTAAGGTGACAAGTAATTTTATAAAAAATTTTGGCTTTTCATGTATGTTCCATACCTGGCGTATAAACTATAAAATTACCTTAATTTTAGTACTTTGAGAAGATTATTGTAGACATGGGATACAATATCATAATGTGAGTATGACAATACAACATCTGGGATTCAATACTAAAATATTCTTAAAAAAAAATCTTTGTGCATTAGTGAGGAATTAATGAATATAAATAATTTGTAATCTATTTAGAAATAGTCATGTAACTTATTTTAGTAACTTTTTTTACAGATAATAGTAATTCCCAGATGTAATTATCATTTATAATATTATTCACAATATTTACCCGACCGACTGTTCTCACTGCACTTCGCGCTTCCTTCCACACGGAATAAAATCAGTGTCCACTAAATTAAATACTTATTTATATAAAGTAAAGAATTAGTATGTAATTATTGTAAAGATAAATTAAATAAAGAATAAGAACTATGTGATTACTGTAACAACCCGGCCATCTGAAATGCAAGCACGTCCTCGTGCTATAATTTTACAAAGTTTGACATTGATGTTAAGTAATTATTTACATATTTTTTAAATCTTAAAACATACTACAACATACTTATCCAAAACTAAACCAGTATCATAAATTAATACTAAAACATAATTATATTTTTTGAGTGTTCATAGATATGTACATGCTTTGACTTTGGTGTACAAATTGTATTGATTAATTACTTCATTTTTAATTAAAATTTATTGTAATGTTTCTTAATCATCATTAATAAAACCCGATTTTACTACTGAATATTTGACCTTCTGTCCAAGGATTTGTCTTACAACACCTTCAGACGGTGAGCTATCATCACTGTCCATATCAATTTCGATTCTCATATCAATTTCAGTATCAAAATTCAACCACGGTCGTAACTAATCTATAGCTATAGCTTTATACTTGTGACTGTTTTTGCTAGTTCTGTGTGTCTTTTATGACAAATCTATCGTTGGGGAGAACTTTCAGATACGATATAGTTCCTGAAATTTTGCGACCAATTTCTTGGGTTTGCCGTCGTTAGTTGTTGTTACTTCACATTCAACGCGTACCAACTCGCCTTCTTTATATATTTATTTTGTTTTATATTTTTATTGTACCTCTCTCCGTCTCTTTTCTGCTGTTTTATTTATAAGATTACCAGTATTCCCCATCAGACGAATTTAGTAATTTAACTACGAGCAATAACTCACTCGAGCTTTTTTGTGTGGTACTGTGGATTGTTGTATTTCGAACAATTTGTATATCACGAACGTATTCATCCCAATTTCTGTCGTCTTGTTCATGTATTTTTGTATACAACGCATCTAGAATTGTTCTATTAAATCTCTCCACCTGACCGTTCGCCCGTGGTGTAGAAACCGCATTTAATATATGTTTTGTACCGATCATTCGAGTAAATTTCTTATAAGTGTGAGAAGTAAAACAAGATCCGCGATCTGTGATTAAATGTGTTGGCGTCTTGGAGTAACCTAAGTGTTCTCTGAACACTAAAAGTTGTCAATGTCTTGGTGTTTCGTCCGGGAGTAATGTTTACATAGTAAAACTGTCCACAATAACGAGTAGATAAGAACTGCCCCGTTTACTTTTCAGAAAAGGGCCTAGGTGATCGGCATGCACTGTATGAAAGGAAACCTTTACCATTGGAATGTAGTTCTCCAGTACGATGACCTCCTTGACCCTTATGATGTGTACGCTCAAAACATGCTCTTACGTATTTTTTTTACAAACCGGTGCATTTTGGGAAACCAGTATGTTTCACGAATACGCGATAAAGTTTTGTCGTAACCAAAATGGTCGACATTATCGTGGTTCATTTTAAGTACTTGCTACCTTACTCCTTTAGGGACCATCCATTGCAATTCATTATATACCCTTAAGTTACATTTTGAATCAATAATTGTCCTCTGCCATCTTTAAAATCATACTCACCAGGAAGTAGAAAGTATTTTAGACACGTTTTGCCCCGAATTGAGTCGTCAACGTATGCTTTACCGGTAAATGAATTTCCGGCTGTGACTGATACTGCCATAACTTCAACAGATTCAACAGTCATGTCGTCTACCATTGTTAAGTTTAATAACAATTGAAATATCCTCAAAAATTAACTGTGAGGGGGTTTTTGTGATAATAATACTCGGATGTTCCAAAAATTATGTCCTAGAAGAACGGACTGTGATATGATATAATCTTCACGTCATACATTTCGATGGGAAGGGTAATATCTTTAACATTTACATTTAATACAAGCCAAAGAATGTATCAAATCATTACCTAAACCTGTAACGGTAATTTATCAGTGTAATAAGTCGTACCTAGGGTTCATACATCAGTTTATAATCAAATCATCACTGCCCATGTCTACATAATAGTCGAATGGAAGTTCATTAACAGTGATAGTAAAACGATACTTATCCTTAGTATTCTCAACGACAGGTATATTCAGTTTGGGTTTTAACTTTAAGAGTATCCACTAATTGGTTTAAAACATTGTTACTTGTAGAAGGGTCAGATGTCAAACGTACATTATTTAATGGGTAACCCATTTTGCGCGCCGCTCAAGACTTGGTTTATCAAGGTAATAAGAAGTTTCTCGAAAATTTGCTGAAGAGCCTCTATATGAGCGCTTCTTCTCGTAACGATTCTGTTTATAGGGCTGATAGATACTTCACGACCAAGAGTTTCCTGCCTACACTTTATTCTTGTTGTATCTGCTGATTTTGACTGATGAAACTGTTTATAACTGGATCGTGGCATGAGTTGGTGTGAATCATCATTACTACGTCTACGATAATCTGTTCGTTTTCTACGCACTAAATATTCTGGTATAGGATTTCTTATTCGTTTCCTATTACCTCCCGATAGTTCCTCTTGCATGAATTTTTCATATAAGCGTCGATCAAGCTCATCGCTTAGTTCATCATTAGAAAAACTGTGCAAGTTATGTCGGTGTTGGTCTAGCTCATCACCAGGTAAGCTTCTACAATCTCGAATTGCAAAACCTCGAGTGTTGCTCGTGTTCGTTGTCACAAGAAGGTCTGCAAGTCCTACACGACCGGTGCTCATGCTCAACGCTCGGAGGACATTGTAAATTCAACTCACGCACCCCTTTAGTGTCCCGCAAACGTTGCTCTTGGTCATCGTTCGCTGCTCGTCGTTGGAAGTCAGTATTCCTAATTAAAGTGTTTATTTGTCATGTCTCTGAGAATGCTCGTCTGCGTGTTGCTGCTTCATCATAAGAACGTCGTGCGCGGTGAGGGCGAACAATTTTGTCCGTGTTTTCAACTGAAAACATCACACTTTGTGACTTCGATCTCCTTTCATCACTATCACTGATGTAATCCATTACAATCGTTTTCTGAAGCTCGAAATTAAATAATTTTTTTTAATATGAAATATTTGACCATGTTTTATCGCGCTTATTCATTTAATAGGTTACAAAGCTGAAAATTGGGAATTTAGCACAGGTAATAGTGATGACTGCACAAAAATGATCTCATATCTTCCAAAAACACAGTGATTATTAAAATCGATACATGATGTGCATAAATGATAATTTATTAAAACAAGTAAGAGTTCATTAGTCCATAAGTTTAAGGTCTATTTTCAATCATAACAAAACATTAAATTTCTTATTGATTAGTATATAAATAAACTACTTTTTACCACGGGAAGTATCATAACCCGTCGAAAATGTATTAACATTACATGTATTTATACTCTTAACTATGAATACTTTTATGTGAGAGCAGGGAAAAAAATAATAATTTAAACAATCATTTTTGAATGGTTATTAAGAACGCACAAATGTGTCTAAATGTAATTTAATTTATGACAGTAATTTAATCTCCCAAAGTGTTGCGTAGTGTCCCGGAAAATAATAATAGCAAAATGTTATCGCGTTCTTCTACCTACCTAACACTGAATGGTTTAACGATTTTCCATTTTTCACATTTATGGCTGCTAATAATAGCAGCTCTTATAAGCAAGACCAAATTAACAATTCATTTTAATGTGGTGGACAAAAGAGCAGGAAAGAAAGTAATAGAAAAAATAAACATAGTACTCACGTAAAATAAAAAAATCTGAAATGTAGTATAAACTTCCTGTACCCCTTTGCGAGCTTACGGTATCGAATCCCATCTGAACTTTTACAAATAATCGTCATTCCCAAATTTAATTATCTGAAGCGCTATAGGAATCCGACTACCTTATAACATAGAAGTCTTCAGTTCGATTTTAGAGTAACCAACATTTATAGTGGAGTTTGGCGGTGGGGTTTTTCAAACTTGCGTGTCTTCCTACCACTTTTATACTGCTAATCGTTTGCCATAACAGCACTGCGATTTTGTGGTAGGCGACTTTGGTCTCCTTGTTACTTACTAAATATTCTCTGTTTAATTTTACATGTTTTCCTCGTAGCTGAAATTTCATATCGTTACGAAACATTTAATTCACCTTTGATTAACTTAAGAATTTATTAATTACGGTTAAAATGATCCAAGCCGAACAGTGCACAGAGAATAAAAAGAGGATTGATATTTTTTTGTACTTTTTGTTTCACACTTCCGTGGTGCAGTCTTTTAATAATGAGTAACTGAATTTGTTGTCTAGGCTACATGAATAGTGGAGTCCTGTAACGTGCTAGTTATCACTCCCAATGTTCCCCCTATTCCCGCATTTTTTGTTTTCCGGCAGTCATACACGATAGAGCCAGAATATTCAAGGCGGAAACGTTTCATCATCTACGGCCTCATTATCACTTATTACCAAGTGAATTTGAAGACAAGTGTCATTGCAGATAAAAAATCTTACAAGAATTTTAATGATTGCAGTTTTTATATCTTAAATATAGATTTGTTACTTGCCCAAAGTTAAGTATTTATGTGTACATGATTATGATTTCGATTATTCGAACATACAGGAATAACTTGAGTGAAAATTTTCTTTATATAGTAAGTATTAAAGACTTCAAATAAAATAAAATTTTCATCTAAGATTATTATTTTTATTCTATTTTCATATCATTAATGGAGTAATTCATAGAAGCAAAGCATTTCATACAGCGCTCTATAAAGCTTTGAAAACCTTTTAATGTATTATACAAGTTTTTGTTCCATCTATATAGAGTTTCATAAATAAAATTTAGGAAGTAATGAACATAAGTGCGCACAATACATACGTGTACTTAAATTCCAAATTGCAAACATGAAACGAATTATTTCACATCGTACTTTGAATTTTAAATGTATATATATAAATATATAATTTTGGTAATTAAACGCTTTATATAACCTAAATTTTAATTAAAATGTAGTTATACATTTGTTATATTTTAAAGTAGTTTTTTATACCATTAACCGTACCCACATTAACATATATAGATTTATGGATATAATAATACTTTTATGTGAGAGCTATATGTATTCTGGACGAACATGCTTCATGATCTACGGCCTTAATTTCACTTAACATCAGGTGAGGCCGTATGTTAGCCCATAACAGACTAAAAAATTGTGAGCCACCTATTTTCTTGTAGTACGTAAGTATCGCAGCTGTAGTTAGAGAACAATACAATATTATTAATAAAACTGACATAATAAATATTATATTTACCGTCATGAAAGTATTTAATATTCATCGCTTACTCACCGAAATGAAAAGGCTTTTACCTAAAATCCGTTAAATCTCACATTGTAGATACAAAAGGAATGGTAAATGTATGCTCTAAGGGGAGTACGAAAGAAACAGCGCCATGTTAAATGAATATAGGATATAAAATTTTGTACGAATTAGTAACGTAGTAAGAGTAATATTTCTTTAATTTATATATGATTTCTCAGAGATATAAATTCTAGAGTTAGGATAAGATTTCTAGCTTATCTTCTCTTTGTTAAACAACCTAGTCATTTTTAAGTAATGTATATACAGCACAAATTAATCTTTTAAGTTTATTATATATAAGTTACAAAATAGCACATAAGTTCATAATGATGTAAATGACTATATATTTATATGTATATCTATATATATTTTTAAAGAAAATGTTAATTACTTTAGACACAAAACGTGTCATACTTCTAAGTTTAAAGTCATCTAGGACAATAACTTTACAAAACTGTAAAGAAAACGCGCACAAAGGGATTTGAAAGCATCTGCAGCTCGAATACAGCTTTGGACTGCAAATTACAACGGATATTGTGACTGCGCTGATACTTCACGGCGTGCTCGGCAGTACCCAGCGGATTCCCGTAGCGGCCGGACGCCCGTAGCATCGTAGCTCGTAGCAGATTCATCGGACGCGTTATGTACGATCCCATAGTACGAATAAACGTTGGCAAACAAAAACAAAAAGTGATATGAGTTGTGCGTCCCCTAGCTCAGTATTCCGATTGACTTTATTAATACTAACTTTCGTCGTATCAGGCGCTTTTGTCGCCAGTGTCGTGTGGTTATTGCGAACCCGAGGCTCGTCCAGTCAATATGAGAATTATTACTTGTCGAGAATTAATATAAGCGCAGCTCGATCGAATAGTGAAGGAAATAATGTGACCGCATCGCCTGTCTCAGACCATTACAAGGACTTGATTAAAATAGAGATAGCAATGCGGCGAGTGGAAGAGAACAGTCGGAGACTAAAGGAATACACGAAGTCATTGCTTTGGGATAATAAGGATAAATCTCTTTGGTGTGTTTTATTCAAAGACAGTGAAAAAATTATGAACAAACCGGGTAAAAATAGACTTTCTATTGATGAAGCTTATATACGTGAATTAAGGGAACAGAAAATGAGAGAGTCTACGATACATTTAAGGCACCATGGATCCCGTCATCGAAGAAGAGAGGAAGTGCTACCTAACTCACCATATTTCACCTAAAAAAATAATTTTCATTGTCTAACAACCTATATAATCAATAATTTTGTTAACCATAGCATATAATACAATGTGGTATAATGAAGTGTGTACATATATTTTTATAAGTGTATATAAGGGACGAAATGCAACATAATTTGTTGAATTCAGACAATACTTAAATAAATCGTCAAAAAACATTGTTTTACGTTTTATTTCTTGTTACATATTGTCTCATAGGAATGAGAGTTTAAGAGAATATAATTTGAAAACAATAAAATGGTGTATAGTTTTTGATTTATTATAATATAATGCAATATGAAAAAACAAAATATCTTTAATAATTAATGAGGCGAATATATCTTTTATAAAGCTTTAATACATTACAAAAGAGTCATTTATGTTTAACGTATTAAAAATGGGTGATTAATGTCAATTTATTTGTTATTATTTTGAATTTTATATTAAAGAACTTTTTAATTTATGAGTAGTATCAAAATTAGTTAAAAATGAAGTGAAATATTGAGACGAACAAAGAAGTCGCATGTCTTGTAATTTCGAAAGATTTCACCTAAAATGTAATAAATTCAAATTAATAAAACTGTAATATAACACCGATGACTGTTTCATTTTAAGTTTTTGCTTTATAATAAGTATAATTGATGAATAATTAAATATTTCAGTAATGGTATTAAGTCGATGACTATTCACTATTTAAACTAAACTGTATTATCGTTGCGTAGTACTATATTTATAAACAATGCCTTTATATAACAACTTAAACATATTAAAATTCAATGCTATTTTTTTGCTATAAATGGAGTAGATCGTGTAAAATGACTTAATATTTAACTATAGGATAAGTACATCTCATAGATTTGCATCCGCTGTTAAACTATTGCCGTGAACTTATTACATGGGATTAGTTTTGTTGTAATAATGAATGAAATTTATTTTATCGTTGATACTAATTTATACAATAAAAAAAAAATAGTTTTATGTACCAGGTGGGACGGACTGAAGGCGACTAGCAATTGTCTAATAAATATGTTATTTAACGTCCAAATTCTAATGTATGCTTAATGTACGCATTAAACAATGGCTGTAGTCTTTTTTATCGGTTTTATGCTGATACTTGACTTCCTTTTTTCCTGATGGTATGTGATAATGACGCTGCAGAAAATCAGCATTGCTGTTATGGCGGCAGTTGATCATTAATAGCTAGTTAGGTGGGGTCGAAAAACCCTGCCACAATCCAGACTCCACTACTAATATGGCCCGGGAAACGAATCCGGGACCTGCGTTAAAATGCAAGGGGTAAACAAGTGTGCCATGGAGGCAATATAATTTAATGTTTGAAAGGTGATAAAAAAGAGAAATTACTTTTTTTGTACAAAGGTACATATTTACTTGAATGCAGTTTAATATTTAAATGATCGACAATCATGTCGTCAAAATTAAGCATGAATTGCTAATATGTAAGGTTAAAAAGTCTCATAAAAAATATTTCCACCCGGGGTCTTTCTGTCAAATTTCGAAGAAGAAAAAGCTCTTATACTATTTGATTAAAACATAGGAAGAATAGTTCTATGTCCAAACGTAGCTAACCTAACCTACGTTAAAGTGACATGTTGCTACAGAAAGATTTTTGTTGAGCTTTATTATAAAGGTATGTTGTCTATGTAATCTGTTTCGTTTAAAAATAATTTAACGTAAATAATTCAACTTTTATCAAAATCAAATCTAATAATTTCTGAATAACTAGCACCTTGAGCTGCTTATCGATATTAAGTCCGTCACTTGTCAAAGCGTTGATAAATCACCATTGAGATTACGGTTGAATCGCTTTTAACTACTTACTGCGACGAGTTCTTCATAATTCATATAATTGTAGAACTATTTCATAACATCTATATTATTTTTCTTGAATTTTCACTTCCTATTCAACTTAAATCTCAATCTTATACTCTTTTAATTGTTATGTTAAAGAATATTTAAGAAAAAAGGTACATGTTCGTCCTTTTGTTGTTCAAATTATGATAACTGTAAATAGCAAACACAGATAAATACTTACGAATGCATTGACAAAAGGAAAACGGCAAAGCTTATGTTGTAAATTTTACAGTAAATAATTTTTTATTACATTTTATATTTGTAAAACATGCGTTTTTTTGGCAACCTTTTGGTGTTCATTTTAATTAATAGTAATAAAAATGCTTTATTATTATAAAAAAAAATAATTATCATAATGAAAATAAAATTTAAAAAATTTTATGACTTTGTACATTGTAAAAGTAATAAAATATATGTTATTGAATGCTTGTCAAACATATTGTTCATTAAGTAAGCGATTTCAAACCTCATTAACATATTACATCAAATAGAAAATTGGCTATATTTTAATTATATATACATTGCAATTACATTTTACTTAATTATCTCTAGATACTATGGATATTATAGGTGTTTTCTAAAAACAGTTTGATTAAAGGTTGTTGCGTACTTTGAAATTTGTTAGAGTAAAAGCATTCTTTCCCCATCCGGCTGTCAGACCCTTTTCATTTCTAATTATACAACACTACTGCTTTCATTTTGCCCGTCTAATAAGCTTTCTCGAGTGTTAACTATTTCGGTTGAAAAATAATGAACAGTTATTTTAAAAGAAAATTGTACCTTTTTATTTAACACGCAGAGAGCAATATTTTATAAAAAGTACAAAAATATCTAAGGATCGATGATGAAGAGAAATCTGTAATCGTATAATGAATCACAATTCCAATAATGTTTTACCTTCTACAATCAGCAGTGAGCTACAGTGGTTGAAAGACACTGGACAGTTAGACACAGTACGAATTATACAAAAGTCCATCGTTATCTGTGAGCGCTGTTGTGACATTTTATTACCTCTTAATTTTAGTGGTGTGGCAAAAAGTCTCTAACGCAAAAAGATGGAAATCGTATTCTGTCAATGGCAACATAACTAAAGCGTTTTTTTTTGTGTGTAAACGAAGAGAAAAGATACATTCTCCAAATTGGTCTTCAAGATTCTTAGTGTGATTAATACACGTAGAAAAAAATACTTATGTGTAAATATTAAATGAACTTCGACATTCACAAATAATGTGTATTAGTTTTATTTGCTCTAAACGATGATTGGCACTTTAAATTTGTAATAAACAAAAATAGCAAAAAATTTACTACTGCAAAAATATAGTTTAATGCTTATCTGGCTCAATGCATTTATTCTATATAGATTCAATGTCACGTAAAAAATAAAGAATATATAGTAACATTCTGAATATATTCCTTGTTGCAAAGTTTCAAAGAAATCCATAGCACACATAACCATTTATATGTATATATATATTTATATATAAATGGTTATGATCAAACAATCATCTTACGTCGTGAATGTAATTAGTACCTCTGTTAAGTTTAATACAGATTGAAACAAAGCCTAACATCGGAATATCCATCGTACATCGCCGAGGAGTTCGATAAGAAGTTACTAACTTAGTTTGCTTCAATAAATAAGGACCATCGTGTTTATATAAATACTTCCATTGAGTTCGAATATGCGATATTGATCAAAATTTCGTATTAAGTAAGATAACGGCTTACGCTTTAGGAATAAGGTAGAAAGTATTAACTGTAGTTTGTTTTTGTTTGTTTTTTTAAATTATGTTATCTGCATCTAAAGATAGTAATAAAATAAAGTTTTATAAAAGTTTTACAAAACCAAAATTCTGAATAGTGGAACTAGAAAACTGCCGATAAATTATAAAGAGATAAAATTATAATTAAGAACCCGAAGCTCTGAAGACTGATATATATATATAAAATATTAAAAAAAAAATACAAATGGTTATAATCAATATACCGATACTTAGACACGTTTTAAATATACTAAGCTGTAATCATCAGTTCAACACAGTATACATAAAAATCGCTACGTTTCTTTAAAAACCATTTACTTCTGTTCTACTGACCTTTCACATTGTACATTATTAATTAAAGTAAACAGAATGTCCTCTAAACCTATTTCGATATTTATAAAGTGTCTATTAGATAGTTAACGAAATTAAATTGTTAACCAGTTAAAAACTTGAAAAGAAGAAAGTGGTGTAACTTATTTTTTTACCTTCTTTCGATTATGGTACATATTGTTATCACGTTTTATGTTTCACCTCGTTTATTTTTCTTGACTATTATTGTGTAAATAAAATTAAAAAGTTAACTATCAACATTTATTTATATGGGCTCTTGTAATCATCCTTCTATAGTAGCGCCGTTCTAATAAATTACCGATTGGATAGGCATCCAGTGCAAAAAGAAATAATTATTTTGAAACATCACGTTTAAACTGAAGCTATTCTATTATTTTATTATTGGATTGAAATTTAAAAAAATTTAAATTTAAAAATGTTTTGTAATTTTGCTTTATTGAGTTTGTTTGGTACATTTTTATTTTTCAAGTTTCGTGTATATATGACAATGGGAGTCTTTAAGAGAAGGACAAAGAAAATAGAGCCTACGTTCTCTATATTTACCTTTCCACTTGCTACTAGATGGGAGCGGGGACAGGCGCCATTGCATATATTTAAACAAAATACTGGATAACATTTTATTTACACCAAGATCATAATGTCCTAAAAAAGTATTTTCCTAATTCAGAGGTATTTTTAAGACACGTTTTCAAACAACAATTAAAAAAAAATTATATACATTTTAATAGTTCCTTAACATTTAATATTTGAAGAAAATAAACTATTACTGCAACAAATTAATTTTTTTTTTAATATCAATATAACAAGTATTTCGCGCAGCAAAATCAAAAGTATCAACAATTTTGCGGTGAATGTGTGAAAATATATTTAAGTAGATTATCTCAAGGGAAATTTAAGATAAGCTCGCTGTTGTGGGGGGTGTCGCTACAGATTGCAGCGATTACTCCTGGCACCCTCGTGTTTACTTCATGATAGTTATTCTCTGTCCTAAATTATAAGACGGAGACACACATATACCTGAACGTGAAATTACGTGCCCGGGTTCCAAAAATTAGGGGAGCAAATTGAAATTTATAGCACTCTCTGATGGTTTAAACATATTTGCACGTTCTAGACAAAAACTGTAATAATGTATATTATATGGTTTATTTGACTTGAGGTCTTTATATTTTATGCTTGCGAAGTATATGCATCTCATAAACAAGTAACATATTTTATTATGGTTAAAGTTTGTCTTTATTTTAAATTGGATTTCATTTTTATTAACGGGTCAGTTCGCTTATTCTTTGCTGTTCGTAGTTGTTTATTTTTGATTAGGCAAGATTTTGTAGCAACTGATACTTTCGATATACGCTCACATATTGGCTTAAACTTGAGTTTGTAGTATGAAAACAAATAGAAGAAACAAGAAGTAAATAAAAAGTATACGTAAATTTCGTCCGGTAACATTTGTGACATTTTACACTAGTAAAAACTGACAGTGTTAGTGTTCGACCTATTTGCCGGACACCATAAATAGATAGTTAGTAATATGTAAAGGTACTTACATGTTATATCACATTTATTTATTTTATTATTGTAAAAATGTGATAAAACAACAAAAAATGTGCTCATCGCCACGGTGTGCGTCAGTATAGTTATTATATGTTTATGTATTCGTTTGAACATAAAGTGTTAATGATATTTTATGTTTGTTCTGTAAGACGGGTTGCCAACGTTAATGCATATGTAACTTTAATGTCGGAAATTATAATGTGCCGTGGTACAGGTTGCTTGACGGTTATACGATGCAAAACGATTGTTAGGGTTTAAACATTACAATTAAATAAATAATTAAATAGATGATAATGACCAAAGACATGGAATTTGTAAAAAATTACATTCTGAGTTACAGACGGTACTTTGACTATGTAGCAAATGTTCCACGAGTACAGAATAGCAAGTAGTGATTTAAAAGTCCGTTAATTATGGAAGGCGGAACTGACTACTTAATTCCACATGATTTTTTCTATAAAATATAATTTGACTGTGTTCTACACTTTAAGTATGTTCTGTATTTAATTGTAATTTCTTCAATGTACACTTTTGACAGAACGGTCGTTGTTGTGGTTTTCGCTAGATATCTATTTGTAGCGATTTCTGTTCTGTTCTGTTCTGATCTGTTGTCAATTTAATTCGTAAATTCTGAGATTTCGATTGAAAGGTGGAAAGAAAGATTGATTTTACCACTTACTAATTCTTTTAGAAATTAGTATTTTTTCATTTTTAATTATGCCCGGTTTCAATTTTGTGAAGAAGTATTATTTTACATATTTTTTAAATTCAGAAGTTATGTAATTTTTTTTACTAATTATAACAATAAGAAATAAATAATGTAAACTACAACTGTAACGTACTTCTCCCTATTTAATTCATAATAATATTTATATTATAATTTATTACCATAATT
>DWQX01000475.1:0-42201 GCA_018245475.1 Pharmacophagus antenor | reverse complement strand
ATATATATATATATATACACAGATAATTATAAATAACATCATTAGCAATTAGATACAGAACAAACACAAATGTTCAGCATATGATAGTTTGTCCAGAGGAGGAACGGACCCGCAACACCTGTAGTATGATACATGATTACTACCGTTGCACCAACTGGCCAGTCGATAAGGTATTTATTAGTAATTTAATTATCATAAATACGTAGAAACTTTAGTGACAATTGAAAGACACCTATCAAGTCATAGATATTTTCTGTTCATCTGATATAGAAATATGAAGATCTTGTTACATTAAATTGTGTAAAACATTCTTTTGTTTTAAGTTTTTATACGATCTTAATGTAACAATGGGATAAATTATTACAATATTTATTATGGCTTTGAAAAACTGTAAGAAATGTTACACTAACAACTTATAAAGGTTTACGCGATTAAATTGGACGTTTGCCAAAATCGAATTAATCTATTAGATGGCTTTTCATGTAGCATCATTTTTCATTTTCGATGTGGAAATGGACAATATTTGTCTTTAATGATTGCATAATATTTTTTGACTATTGATATAATGAACTAAATCTAAATGATTTTTTCGTTACGAATATTATACAAGTCAAATTGTTTAATTACTATACTTGAGTAAAAGTAATTCAGTATTATGTAAAATTATGAATAACCGTTTCACTCGTAGTGTTTTTATATTAAATTCATAAATACAACAATAAATTCAGAACATGATATAAGTAATGTTTATTAGAAACTCTTTTACCTAATATTCTTTTATGTAAATATATATATATATACACATGGAACATAAACGATGTGTTCACATATGATGTTGTAAGCAACATAATTTACCACGTCCCGTCTAGTTTTTTTGTATAAAAATGCTGGTTCCCAAGGACTACTTCTCTGGCATACCAAATTTCAAAGTGTTCAGAGTTGCTGGCTACTTATCGTCTAGGGCGTATAAGCCATTTTTTATTAGTTATAGGATAACACATGGCCTCGATTACATCTCATGTTAATTGACAATGAACCCGTAGACGGTGAAGCGTATTCGCCCAGAATATACCCGGCTCTCACGTGTTTGACTGCCGGAACATAGTAGTGCTGTTATAGCGGCAGATTGACATTAGGGGTGGTAGGATTCGAAAAACTCGAAGGGTTCGAAAAGGCCTATCACTATACAGATCATTACTCTTGTGGCCTGGAATCGAACCCGGGACTTCCGTGTTACAAGGCAATCAGGTACACCACTACGCCACGGTACCATTCCAAATTGTTGTATTTTTGTATTTAATTTATGACGAATTAATAGATTTTTTGCGTAAATTAATGCTAAAGTTAAGTTGTATATTATATTTTGTTAAATTTATCATGAGGTCTATTCCATTTTAAATTCATTTTTATATTCGATTCTAACTATACTCGTATTATATCAGTAAGTTAATATCGATACACAAAGATAAATTTATAACATCTTTTATAACCTTAAACGTTAGAATGGTATTCTAATCCTATAATTAACATACGCATAATTTAGTTGAAATTATATAGAGTAAGCCGGTAGCCAGTTTAGATGAAGCTATGAAATGATTAAATTACGCTTAAGAGACTTTGTTTGGGTAATCTAAATGTGGCTTCCTTTGACCCGTATACGCGGTGTTAATGCAACTTCACATTGTTCTCTACTAACTTCAGAGATCTGGACTCTTGTAAACATAGCTATGGCAATATAAATTTACCCACGCTAAACTTATGTAGCGGTTTTAGATACTATCTAACACATAATTATGGGAGTAGAGTTGGTCCAGCGCACAAATTTGAAACCATAATAATAATACACTTAAAATATTTGCTCTTTTGGTAACGTTTATGGGCTAAAACTTGACCTACATTACAACTGACGTTAAATGAGAATGAGGCCGTAGGTGGCGTAACGTTTTCGCTTAGAATACTATTTGATTATCACATGTATGACTTCCATAATACAGCAATGCTGTTATGGGAGGAAACTGACGAAGAAGGTTGTGGGTCTGAAGAGTTCTACCTCCATTCAGACTAATATTCTCAGGTGGCCCAGAAATTGAACTTAAGATTTGCGAGTTACAAGAAAAGGGGTAAACTACTGCGCCATAGAGGCGCCTATAAATGGATAGTCGTAAAACTTTTTTGGATTTGGATGGTGGTAAGGTTTTTCGAACCCGTCTGATTAGCTACCACCCTCAATGTCAATCTGGCGCTACAATAGCATTGCTGTGGTGCGGTGGTCATAGCCGTGAGAGCCTGAAATATTCCAGATGAACACGCGTCTACATCTAAGGCCTTATTTTCATATAGAACAAATAATGCCTATAAAAAAAAAACTACATCTTATATTGACGTGTAACTTTGTCCAAGAAATAAACATCCGTTTCGTTTTATATAATTCAACGTATTGTTTTATTATTAAAATTTTAAAACGAAAAGAAATTAAAACGACTGTTGAAAAAAGGCTAAAACTTATAATATAAAATACATACAATCTATAAAAGTTCGATACATTGTTTCGAAATTTCCAATTTCAACAAAGGCTTAGAGCAAAATTTATACAGCGGGCTGAAATAATTCTTGGCACGTTTTATCCGAACTTTTTCATTCTATATGCGGATCGGCCGCCATTGCACCTTATGTTTTTTCTGTTCGCCTGTAAGCCAGAATTCGAATACCAGGCCCGGTATTTGATTTAAAATTAAAAATGACTTCGAATCTATAATTTCGTTTAAACTCTTGTGATACCTATCTCATTGTGATTCAATTTCAAATTGACTGAATCAAAATGAAAATTATATGTATAGATTTATAAATTCAATCTTTTCTTATACATCCAATAAACGCTATTTTTATTTGTAAACAAGAAACCAAGTCACCTCTTTATAGAAGAAAAATTAATTTGTTGGATTTGTGTATATCCACATCTGTATTTACATGAAGCAAAATAACCTTTTTGTAAATTCTCGGTACGTATCAACCAAGGGACAAAATAACAACTTAATAAAATATCTATATTGAATATTAACGTATAAGATTTAGACGTTGTATTACTATATAGTATTATACTTCAGTAAACAAGTTGGATTGTAAATAAAAAATTATTATTATTTACAATACATAATATTTATTTGTTACGAAAAACATATATCTGTTCTCACCAGCGCTACTTTCGGACCGACACGATTTAGGTATCTTCAAGAAAAGAACCTAATTCTACCTTAAAGGTTGGCAACGCAGTTGCTATTCCCCGAGTGTTGCGACTGTCTATGGGCGACGGTGATCACTTTCCACCAGGTGAACCGCTCGCCCGTTTGCCTTCTCTTTCTATAAAAAAAAACGTAATTATAATAGTGCAGATCTACTAATATTCTTAAATCTTTTACATATATAAGAAGTACGATAGATGTCTAGTTCTATAAACCGTTGTGTGTGCAAATGAATGTGTCAGTAAATCAAAGTTGTTCGTGCATGTTCAAGCATTTACATATATGTTCAAATAGAATTTACGCCCCAGTGCCACTGCGCTTTGAGAGGACGTTAAGCTGGTCATATTGATATTTGACCAATGTCCTAAGGGACTCACTTTGTCATGCTCTGAAACTATATCTTAAGCTAATTTATTAATTATTACATCATAGTAAATGTTTGCGCTAATATTAGAGGAAAAAAACATCTAAATAATTATTCTTTGAAAAGACAGAGAAGAGATTAAATGAATTGTAATATGAATGTGTCGGAACATTTACTAAAAAGGTATTAAACAAATTACTGCGCTACCATATCAATCAATTATTTTTCATAAGGCAATAGACTAATACTTGCACCTCAATTTTAACTGCTGTTAAATAACAATGAGGCCGTAAATGGTGAAGCGGTGTCGTACACTCTGGCTCACATATATATGAATGCCGATTAACAGCTATACTGTTACGGCGGCAGATCGGCATGGCGATAGGTAGTTTGCTGGCTTCGATAAAATCCGTATAACCATCCACACTACTCATGTGGCGCTGGTATCGAATCCAAGACCTCTGCGTTACAAGACAAACGGTAAACTGGCTGTTTATCATAAAGATAAATAAATAAATTATTTTGAGAAGGCTGTATTCTGTCATCTTGTGTTATAAATGTATTTCATATTATGCGAATTAAGTTACAATGTGCAAATTATACTAAACCATTTATGCATGGCGACACCTAATAACATTACTATCTAAACATTACAATACGAAGAGGTATTTTATAACGAGAAATTAACAAAATTTTAAATTCAACTATTTTTTAATTAAATATGAAACTAAGCTCCGCTAACTGCTAGCTAAATTAGCACCAAAACAAATAATTTCTATAAGTAATATTTCGCATATTATAATTTTTACTTTTTTAAAATGAAAGAAGTGTGCAAAAGAAAAAGTAGAAATCGGTATCGCACTAAAAACATTTAGAAAAAGGTGCTAAAGCAATCCCAAGCGCAGATTTACGAGCTCCATAACAGAAATTGATGGCGATCCCGATATCCAATTAACTATCCGAATTGGATCTTGGCTGACATTTTGTAATATGATTTTCTGACAGACGCGAACAATCGGTAATTAAAATGAAACCATCGTCTCCTTGTTTCACAAATATCACCAACAGACTTAATTTTGAATTGTAACACAAAGGTTCCGAATTCGATACCTGAGCCACATGTCTAGTAGTGGCAATGGCGGCAAGGTTCTTCAAACTCGCCTACCTAGCCACTACCCAATGGCAATCTGTCCTCATAACAACAAGTAGTGTATACACGTGCTAGTTTTTCACCTAGTAAAGGCTCCCTGGTGTTTACAATTGCTACTCTTTCACGCAGTAAAGTCTCACTTAAAATTTTCAAATTCCATTAGTCCAGTAATTACAGTAGACATATTTTTCAAACTTTAACACAGTTCTGTCTAAAAAGGGAATTAACTATATTAATTTGCTGGTAGTGTACATTCCTGTTTGACTGAATCCGAGGGCTGGAATTTACCGTTTGCTTTGTAAAGCCGAGCACCCTGTTTTGATTCCAGCGCTTCTTAAGAAAAATCTTGATGGTGATTGGAATTCTTTGCAGCCGTAAGAACATTGATGTAAGTGTTCTGGCAGTCATATATTGTAGCCAAAGTAATCTGGACGAGTACGTTCACCATCTCCGGCGTCATTGTCACATAACTTTATGTTTGTATTGAAGTTAATTGTTACCCTATTGCCGATATGTATATGATACTTATCAAAAATATCATACCTGTATATAATAACACGGACCGACAATTGTTCATAAATACATTAATGAAGCGTTAGTGTCTATGGTAAAATAGTTCTTGCCATAGACATCGATTACTATAACTTTTGCGATTATTCATAATGTAGATTTTCCAATTTATATATTTAATAATTCTTCAATAACTCAGTATAGAAAAAAGTAATCTTTTAAGCGTTGGAAACATTGATTGTGGAAGTTATTGAGTCATAGCGACTAGTTAGGCTTTGTCGAACAGCGGTCAAACGTGGTCGTATGTTGTTCTATCAAACAGTTGTAAACTGAATATAGAAATATATGTAAAGTAGTCTAAATGGTGAGTTATCATTTCCGAGATTCCAACCTCAAAGCTAACAATAGTATATAGGAATTTATTAAGATAGTAAGATCAGTATTAATAGCGTTTAAAATTATCTACTGCGTGTTTTATTAAAAACTTTAAAGGAATATGCATTTTTACGTATTTCATAGAAATAAAATTAAAGAGTTGTTGAACGTGTCTTACACTATATTAATAAAATATCATTACTTTGCATTGTATTATTTATTGAAAAGAACCAATAAGATATTGCTAGGCAACTCAATATTACGTTCAATAAGAAGCCCAACCAAAACTCCAGCTGTAGTTTCTTTACGTGATTTTCTTCATCTTCTTAATAGATTTCTTCTTTACATCTATTTCCCGAAGGAATATTACAGTTGGTCTCAAGAGCAAAGCCGATTTTGATGACCATTTGTGTTTAAAATGATTCAGTAGTTATAACGAAAGGTATTTTAAGCTATAATTTAGAAATGTATTTTCAATTTTTATTTTTGCATAAATTCTCTCGTTTCTGTGGCCACTTTTTTTACATCATAGTTGGAATACAAAAAAAAATTTTGAGAGTAAATAAAAATGGTATTAAGTTACTACTTTATAGCAACGTATTTCTTTTAGGTTACAATTGTTACATCTTTTAAATGAAATAGAATGGAGACAAATAGTAATACGTTATGTCCTATGCTATTTTGCTTATTACATTTTTAAATACTTTTTGTTATATACAAGAATATGTGGACAGAGTTCGAACGCTTTTTTCATTAAGCTCGTGTTATTCACGTGTTTGTCCTATAAATTCAGATTTGGGCATACATTGAAATTGGTATTCCTACACAGATAAGGCACGGCTGACCATGATTATCAATTAAACGAGTCCTATTTGTAGGGGCCGGTGGCCATTATCCCGAACCATTTATCGGCGGCCGGCTAAGGCTGATCAAATAATTGCCGATTGCCCTTTGTGCGCGGCTTTGGAGTAAAAAAAACTATTTTTTCCCGTGCTAGTTTTTTTAAGATGTAACATTATTCATATAGGCATGAAGTACTTAGACGGATCCGTTGGTATAATGAAAGTGACTTTGCCTCTTACACCAGGAGTCACGGGTTCGATTCTCGAAAAGGACAATCATTTATGTGATGAACATTTGTGATTGTTTGTATGTATTTAAATATTTATTAAAAAAAAAATCTGTATGTGTATATTGGTTTCTGTTAACCCATACTACCAGTGCTACTCAGTTACCTACATTGGGGCTAGAGTACTATGTGAAAAATATCTCAGTTATTTATTATTATTTGATCGCTTCGGCATCGAGGTTATGTTTTATCATTTAGCGAACACTGTAGGGGTTTATAACCAGCAGTGTATTTATATGGGGTGATGATTATTATAATGACGATTTTACGACTTATTATCCATGCTGAAATCAGTAGATTGATAATGTGGTAATATATTAAATGACTAATTTAAAAAATAAACCTTAGCTTAATTACGTACATTGTTTTTAACGAAGGTCTAAATCAAGATCAAAATTCACGATACACCCAAAACAATAGTTTAATCGAGGCTAATAAATTGCTGTTATTTATTGCTAGTTGAAACGTATCCCAACTGCCCCGTTGCGTGTTTTGTGCGCGATCACGCCGTCTTAATTATTCCTTTTTAGATTTAAACACGAGTCGTTAACGCGAGGTGTAGGAATAATTTATGAAATATTTTACGTAGAAATCTATTGCACGGTAGCCTTAACACGTACGCGACGGGGTGTAACACCGGTGGTAGATTCCTGTCTGTCCTATGGGACGGGATGAGTCACCGGTGGTAAACGGTGTCTTTTGTAAAGAATCAATTAATTTGTATATTTATTAAAATAACTGTTACACTTATATTAAGTAAACGTGCCAATTGCTATAACGTGGTAATGATTCGTGTACTACCGTAGGTTCAGCACGCCCGATGGAAACGATCACGAGAAATAAGCCCACGGTGCGGATAATGAATTTAAGCCTCATCGCGAACGTTTTAAGATTGCTTCTTCAGTGGAGCGAAGAAAGACGGAGTGGAGTGAGAAAATAGTGAAAAGCAGAATTAGAAACTATTTTTGTCCATAAACGTAGAGTAATTCAACCGGCGCCCGCGCATGTTTCTCCTCTTCTCTTCTCTACTCTGCTTCTTCACTCTGCCCGGTTTTGTTAGGTTAGTTAGCTGTTTTTATCATATACAAAGTACACCATTCGATATTTCTAATATTATATTTGTAACGTTTATTATTGAATACGATTATATAATTTGTCTTAAATTATGTTAATGTATTATTTCCATAACATGTTTGCTTAAATAGTTGGCTTATAAAATTAAATTAGGTATATACCGATTAAGCAAATATATAATCGAAAACTTTACAATGGAAATTTCTGCGCTGGTCATACAACCCACGCGGCGTAGCGCGTTAAGTAATACTTAAATAATTATCAGGATTATACTAGTATGTAAGAGTATTTTATATGGCTTTATGAAATTGGTTTCTTTGAACAATGACGGGATGAAAATTTAAATCATCACTGCAAACTTTTAGTAACTTGGTTACATTAACAATTGATTTCGATACGTTTGTATCGATGCAAAGGTAGTGAGTAAATGTTATTTTGCAACAAGCGAACATTGTAATGCAATAAAGATTATAAAATTTCACCTTTTGATAAATATAATAGCGGTAAGCAGCTAATCGACGTGACGTGAAACCTTATCTTACAGAGATCTAGAACGCACAATTTATTTATTTTGGATAGCGGAACTTTAATTTACTTTTAAGAATAACGTAGTGATGTCTGTAAAGTAAATAAAAATAAAATAGATTTAAAGCAATTAATTGCTTTCACATTCACATTAACAACTCTGAAGCTATTAAACGCTTTCCACGGTATGCTAGATGAGCCGCTCCAAAATTGAACAGAACGCCTGTCACTTCGATTAGATTTACGGTATTTGCATCAGCTAAAATGTTGAAATGGAATACCAATATGGTTTTATTAAATATTACCTAATTGTTTTTGTATACATTTAATGATAATGATACAGTTGATATTGAAGCTCATTGGCCTAAAACTGCCTCAGTGGTGCAGTTGCCTTGAAACGCGAAGGTCCCGGATTCGATTCCCGGGCCATAAGTCTTGTGGAGTCTGGATGGTGGTAGGGTCTTTCAAATCCGCCTGGCTAGCTGCCACCTTCAATGCCGCCTAACAGCATTGCTGTGTGCCGGCAGTCATACATGTGAGAATCAGATTTGTTGTGGATGAACACCTTTACCATATACGGCCTCATTGTCACTTAATATCAGATAAAATCGAGGCCCAGCGTTAGCTCATAATCGGTAAAAAAATTTGGCTCTCACACGTATGACTGTTAAACTCTATGACTGTTAAACACACCAACGCTGTTATGGCAGTAGATTGAGATCGAGGAAGGTAGTTAGCCAGGCGACCACTAATATTATAATAAAGTAATATAAAAAACAATTACCGACATAAATGTAACGAAAGAAAATAACTACCTATTAATTATCGTAATTAATCATGAATAACGAAGATATGGATAGGTTTTAGTAAGTTTATCTCCTTCGTACTACGGAAATACGTTGATTTAGTGAACTGAATTGCCTTATCATAGTTTAGCACGTCCATCGTAATTCATGTTAAAATAGTGGTTCCACATTTTACATACAAATGACTATTGGACCACATTTGGACTGTTGCAATTAGTAATATGTTTGGCTTTTATTAATGGTGATTACATGTGTCAATTATCGGTCATTTAATTTTACGACCATTATTAATTAAATGTGGCTTGAGTTTTTATTGAATGAAAGTATTCTGTTCATTTATCTGTTTTAAAAAAATTTGTTTCTTATGAAACAGATTTTTTTTAGCGTTATAGCAATAAATGTCGCAAATATAATTCATTCCGAATGAGGTAAATTACAGGGAAAAGATAATACTTTTATTAAAACAAAATTAACTTATTGATGAAGTAAACTGTAGTAGTGTAAAAGACTATAATTTTATATTTAACACGTACTTCTCTTAATTAGTTTTTGATTAGATATTTATTTTTGTAACATTTAAAAAAATAAGCTTTACTACTTGAACACTATTTCTGATTGTAAGTTTAATTCATTGAATTTCATATATTGCGGAATTCTGGAACTTACGGTATTAGATGTTCATTGAAAGCTAACATCTTCCAGTTTGGACGTTAGCCAATCAATTTCTTGCCATTGAAAAATTGTTAAAAAAAAATTAATGTCAGTAATCTAAGTATCATTCATTAAAATATTATTTCTTGACAATTTTTCTAATTTAATAAATTCAAAATTATACTTTAAGTACGTTTTTTTAATAGAAAAAAAATATCTCATCTTCAAGACGTGAGGATCGGAATTCAATTTCGAAAGAATTTTATCTAAGTAGATCTTTTATTTTTAGGTTTGTGGTATTTGTAAATGTTAAGTAAATACGTATTCAATATCTAAGACAAAATGACTTCATATCAAGATTTAGATAGATTTTAGGTCAACATATTGGCATGTAGTAATGGCGGTATCCATCTCTTAAGGTATGTAACGCCTAACAGTTTATCTCGTCCAAACGAATATTGCATACAAATAATATTGCTTACAAATGTAACTGTATGGAATTAGTGAATCAGTCATCGCCAGCGGTATTTCCTGGTCATTAAAACTCGAGGATCTTAGAGTCTCTTCATAAGAGCAATGCAACTGCGTGTTAAATTGATCGTTTAACCTATTTTGTCGGTCTAACCCGAAAAAGTTTAAATTATAATGTATAAAGATCGCGGAAGTTTTAAATAGTTACTTAAGAAAACTTTCTCGTACCTTTCTACAGTAGCTGCATCAAAATCATTTAATACTGCGGTAGCTTGTCTGGGATAGGAGCAAAGTAGGCATTAACATATTGAAACTGAGTACATTGAGTACAAACTGTGCAAACCCGGAACAGTTTCAAAGTAGTTTGATCCAAAATGGATTCTAACAGAACATCGTATTCGGCGAGAAATGTTTAAGATTGAGCCAGCAAATGCAGCGATTGGATTCATGCGTCTTTTGATTTAATTTTTATTAGTGTCACCAGAAGTTTTTTTTTTTATATAAGGAAATAGGAAAACGAGCAAGCGGCATTATAAATGTGTGATTGTAAATATTTATAATGCTGCTAGCTCGTTTTCCTACATATATATGTAAATCGTTCCTTTTTAAAGCATCATTTCTCCTTTTCTTGCGTAAAAATTTATTATAAAGATTTTTTTTGTATCTTTTAAATTTGTATACATTTATTTATTACATATTTATTACGATGCTTATGTTTGTGTATGTAATAGGATATGTTAAAGGCTTCTCTTGAGTTTTTTTTACGGTGTCATGTTTCTATTTATGAAGCGATAAAGTGAGATCTAGGATATGCTTCACATTCTAGGTGACAGTCAGGGAGTAATTAAAGACTGACTCATATTAGGTACTCGGGGATAAACCTGTACTGTATAAGGATTCTTAACAAACTGGGAACAAACAACAAAGTACAAATTGTCTGGGTTCCGGGGACTTATGGGAGTCGACAGAAATGAGAAAGCTAATGAACTAGCAACACTGGAATCAGGAACGATCAAACCTATGATAACCAATTGTATTAAGGAAAAGCACCACAAAGGATGGGTGACAGTATAAGGTCAGAACCATTCTAAGAAATTTATAAAACATTGAAGAAGGTTGGTGATAAAATGAAGTTGATCACCAAGATTCGAATCATGTTAGTCGCTGATGTTATTGATGATTATTACAGCTTCATCGGAATCAGTGATTACGGATCCAGAATTTGCAAGCTACCTAGTTATTATTGCTTTTAACTTACATTAGGTCATGAGTATCTTTCGTAGATTGTAATTGTGTTTTTTTTATGTAACAAAGTGACAAGAACAAAAGAATTTTAATTGGTGTTATTATACGTCTTCTAGCGTCTTAATTCTTTCGTCGTGTCAACATTAGACGTAGTGCTCTTCTAGTAGTTTTATTACTTACGTCTTATAAACTGACAAACTACTGCATCCGTGAAGAAAAGCTTGTCAGGTAACGCGAAGATCCCCGGTTCTCTGAATGGTGATCAAGTTTTTCTCGTCTAGCTAGCTACTACCCTTAATATCAATCTGCCATCATAACAGTATATTGTTGTCTTCCAGCAGATATAAATATGAAAGTCGTAAATATTCTGGCCTACTATTCTTTTACCATCTACGGCCTCATTGTCACTTAACATCAAATGTAATTTAGGTCAAGTGTTAGCTTATGTTTTCTAAAAAAAAGGTTATGATTGCACATTACAAGAGAGCAAACTAACGAGAGAGACATGTCATCGTATATCACGAGTAAAGTTTGTGATGTTATAGGTACATAATAATCGAAACATTTTTAGAAAGGCTAATTTAAATTGGATGTTTTAAGAACCCTTATTTTATTTATAAACAGTAATATATTTTTTTATTGAGTTCAACAAAACCCTAACATATCTGTAATTCCGCGAGGATAATCTTTTACGAATATTACAATACAAGCAATAATATTTTGATCGAGGTATATAAGGTCATTAAACTATTTTTTATATAACCTTTATTTATAAATATCTATGTTACGATGATAGAATTATTACAAAAAGTTAATTGATAATATTAAAGTGATAAGAATTTCTTAGTGAAATTCATGTTATATTTCAGTAAATAACTTAACGTTTAATACAGTGGCTGTAAATTGTCGTTTTACTTGTACACATTCACAAGTTGAATTTATGTTGGCGTTTAGGCATTAAGTCTCTTTAGCGGCAAAAAGTCACTGTAAGCTCTTTAAAGTGTTACGGTGTCACTTGGCACAGTAAGAAATTGCACATAGATTATGAGAGTTAAAGTTGTTTGGCTTGCCAGATAAAGTTCAGCCTAATATATAATCAATTCCACCTGCAATGCAGTATATGTGTTAGGACAGCTTTGTTTTTTACGCTTCATTCTAGTGGTTTTACTAATTAGGTGCTCGTATGTAAGATATTAAACTTATGGAAGGGAACATACGTGAGCGAGAAAATTAGTATAAGTATGAAAGAAGAATGGAGTAAAAGCGAGAATAATAGATAGGGTATAAATTATAAAGACAAGAATAGGCCCTGTCAAAATGTAATAGGGGGAACGAGATAAAAAAAATACAACATAATGAAAAAAAAGATATAAAACTGCGAACGAGAATGTTTCCAATTCGAACTGCATGTACTTTTCTTTAAAAAAAATCTTCGTTTTTATTCTGTAAACAGTTATGAGTGGTATATGTATACTACGCATAGATTTCCAAAGCAGGGCTCGGATTAGATTTTTTTTAATTTATTTTACATATTTTTTTTTGTATTATACATTAAGTTTTTAATTTTAAATTAAAGAATAGTAACAAAATGGTGCAGTATTAATTTCCAATTTTTGTTCTTGAATCATAGTTAAATAAATTAGAAAAAAAAAAACATAGGACCTAACTTACAATTCGCTTACATTGAAAAATAAATCGTATGATTTATCGTAACATCCTTTATATGACCTGTTAATAGTATCAAAACTGCTGAAAAATATATTTATTAATCGAAGATTTTTTCCCCTTGGAGGCTACTTGCTTCCAACGGTTCTATTATTCCTTTAACATAATTATCAAGGGCTTTGTTTTACTATTTTACATTATCTTATTATGTGTAAACACAACCATACTAATGCTGAAAGAATGTCTCACTGTCGTTAACTATTCTTCTTTCTTCTTTATTACAAGGATCGTAGTATTTCATATAATTAACTGGTGAATCACGGCTTCGTATTTTTCACTTTCTATTTATGTTTATGTCAATATATGTTGTTTCCCTTACAAAATTTAAATTATTGTCTGGTGTAAAATCGTGCTCTGAAGGATTATCTACGGCTTGGAAAACTTATTTTAAAAACAGTTGAGCATCTTAGAATAAAACAACGTTTAGGAATACGTTTCTATCATTATTTCTATTTTATTACCAAAAAAAAAGTATAAAATCATAATTTAATTTTGATACTTTAATGCATGATATTATTTAAAATTGTTTACAATTGACCACTTGACCACATTTCATTAAAATCATCTACTAATATCTACTTTCTTAATTGTACTTAAGAATTAATTTAAAAGTTTTAGAACAAATTCTCTTTGTGATACCACTTACAAAGCTACATGTGCTTAAAAGCACACAAGGGGTTGTAATTCACCATTTATTATGACAGTTGCACTCCACTTACATGGGTATTTGTCCGCACGAGTCTTGGACTATGATTAATGTTTAGACAACACTGTTACGAATATAGTGTCACGACACGTTATAAATGCTCCGTGTCCCGTCCATCAAAGTTAAAGAATGGGAAATTGCTCCGTAAACCTTAACTGTCAGCGATGATCATTTGTTTAATAATCTCATATCAATTCCATATAACATTTTAAAATATTATTAACTTTTACCGAAATATTTTTCCCAAAGAGTAACAATTTTCTATTCATTAAATATTTTGTAGAAGCTAAGTTAATGGAATAAATAGGTAACTGGCATTATGATATGGTTTGTTAACCCCTTGCACTATTTTTACGAATTGTTACTCGTGGTGATCAACATTTTGGGCTAAACATGATTATCATTGATCAGACTGGTGATCGACATTTTGGGCCAAACATAAACATCACGTGTCTGTAATAGTTAATGATCATGTTACTACTACCTCTTGAAAGTTAATTCAAGATCATAGACGCGTGAAGTAAACATGAGCGCGGCTATCGCGCACGCAGTCCCAAGATATCGTGTTTAAAGTTCCGCCACTCGATTCCCGCCTTTTGGGCTCTTTTCGCGACCATTTGGATGCGCGAGGCTGGGCACAGTTTGATCCAATATCCACTTCAGCATAGTACAAAGGGTTAAGAAACAAATGCCATGACCATTTTGTTATGTTTTCATATATACTCTTCAAATCAATTCCACACTTGAGGCGTGAGATACTAAGACAATAAACTGCTTCATATATTTCTATACATCACTGATAGTTTGGACCGATGTCATTTTCGTTCCAGTCGACAACCACTTTGAAGATATATGACAAAAAGTTTATTTCTATATGGAGTCAATAACTGTATTATTACGTCTATAACTGCATTATTTCGATTATGAGATATAACACTTGACCTCGATTTCACGTAACTTTAAGTGGCAATGAGGCTATAGAAGTACAGTGTGTTGGCTCAGAATACTTCTGGCACTAACGTGTATGACGGCCGGAACACACCAATGCCATTGACAGATTGATTTTGGGAGTAATAACTAGATAGATTCAAATACCCTACCACCAACCACACAACTCTACACCTATAGTCCCGGAATAAAATCCGGACCTGAAAATAATTTTTATTTAATCTACACTACTTTAAAATGTAATAAATTTAATTATAATCATTTAATAACATGTTACAAGTAAAGAGATGGCAAATAATAATTTGACTTTAAATATGTGAGCAGTCAGATGGTGGTAGTGTTGTTTCGATACCATCCTGAATGTCGTGCTGCGATTAAAGCAGCAATGCTGTGTTTCGGCAATCATTCAAGTGACGTGTTCATGTGAATACGCGGTCCAGTCTTTGCCTATTGAAGAT
The DNA here is from genome assembly GCA_018245475.1 of Pharmacophagus antenor. Lineage (NCBI taxonomy): Eukaryota > Metazoa > Arthropoda > Insecta > Lepidoptera > Papilionidae > Pharmacophagus > Pharmacophagus antenor. The sequence goes on along the minus strand of DWQX01000475.1, from coordinate 26,825 downwards.
ATAAAAGTATTATTTTATTAAATAATCTCGTCTACTATATTTTCTTTACTTGTTTACTGCATGCGGTCTGTTTTTCTAACTTACCGAGTTGATTATATATAAGAAATAAAGGGAACCAAACAATATCACACTAAAAAGGAGCAGATATAATTTGATTGAAGTAAAACGAAAATTTGATATTTTTTGTTCTGGCGAAAACTGATATCTCTGGCCCAATCTACATCTGTTTAGTAAAATATTCATGACAGACATCTCCTTTCCCTTTTTCTAAAAATAAAGTTAAAAGGATAGGAATACCTTTTCAAGTTCACTGAACAATGGTATTGTGCCGGCAATCCAAGATAGAAATCAAAAGCAATTGATCCAAATGGGGGAAACTTTTTTTTATCTGAGCATCATATTCTGACGTGACTGGATTTTCACGAGAATCTTGCTGATGATTTGTTATCTTACGGCTTATGTTTTGTAATAATCTTTTTGTATATGTACTATTCTAGTCACTTGTAGATAGCGTAAATATTTTTACCAGTCTCGTTATCCACGTATATATATCTTTTAAAGAAAATCAGAAATGTATTTAGTTTAATGATTTATTACTTTAGATTAATTAGGAATAAAATTTTAAAGAAAAGCTCACACTGCTAATTGAGATAATATAATTTTGTTCAAGAAACCCCAACAATTAGACAAAACAACACTTTATAAACAGTAAGCGATATAGTAAATCATGACAAACTCGATTTTCCATTATACCACTCTAGGATTTTAGTACAGATAAGGCTTAAAATAAAATCACAAAAAAAAAAACAACAAACATTAAAATGTTTGTTGTGACTTCTCTCTAGCTGAATAAATTTCTGCTAGGGCTTCTGCAATAAAAAAGCGAGAAATAGTTTTACAGAAAAATATTGATCTCTCGATATAACTTTTATATAACATCAATCGCCTAATGTTTTTTGTAACCTGAATGAAAGTAATTAAAAACTGTTGAAATATTTCAAACATATTTTCCTAATTAAATCTGTTTTTACCTAATAACATACATATTTATGATTTTAAACCAGCATCAGCAATTTTCACATGACAAATTTTTGCGAATGATGTAACATGCTCAAAGTAATTTTGATGATAATAATACTTTCATTGATATCAAAAGTGGGAGTATGAATACGTAAGCAGAAATAGGGTATAGTATAACGATTGTAGCTTAGTTTTTGATATTGGTACAGCAGTAAGTCTTATATTTTAAATTTTATTTTATCTTTAGTCTAAAAAACAAAAGTGTCACACGGTTGTATATATTACGTTGAATAAAAATGTAGCTATAGCCTAGTTAAGTCGTATAAACGTAGAAGTAGTATAACTACACCCTAGCCGCAATAAAACTTTTACGTATCCACTTTTATCTTTATTTACTTTGCAATGTAACCAAGGAGTCATCGGGGACGCCGCCTTCTGCAGCCTCGAATGCACTTAATTAAGCCGCTGCAGGTGAGTGCCCTTTTGGGAAAATTAATTATTCTACATCGTTGTCTCACACTGTATTGTAAGCTATTTTATTTTTTATATTATTACTTTTTAAAGGAATATATTTAAACCAGCACATTTTTATATAAATTCTTATTAAATTTAAAATAATTTAGGAATATTGATTCAGGTCCATTACATTAGCAAAATCTATGTTTACCGAAACATTTAAATTCGCCTGCTCGGTCCCGAGTTTCACTATCTGGAAATAGAATATTACGTCAATACTATTCAAATTGTGTCCTCGAATCTTATCAAATAATAGTGCAACCTAGGTCTTTATCATAATCCTTTAGTTATCCTAGGCGTGACATAGGCCCAAGATACAAAACCTCTGATTTTTAGCACAGAAAATTTGTGAAATAAGAAATGGATATATTCTCTCTTTAATTTATGAAACATTATTGCAATGTTAATAAAAGCAAATATATAAAACTTTCAGCTCATTCTTTGTGCACTATAATAGAATATTAGATTAGAATAACTAAAGAGACTGTCTAGACTTAATCCTAATTCAGAATTCAAAGTCATAGCCAACATTATCGCATATAATGCTAGTTCTTGGCATTTCATAGTCTCTTAGGTAATAAAACTTGACAATGAACATTGCACATTGTGTTTTCTTCAATAGGTATCTCGAAGGAATTTGAAATTATGATTAAACATAAAAGTGGAGCAAATAAATCACTTTAAAACTACTGAATGAATTGGGGTGCTATTGATTGAATTCTATATCAAATAATTTGTAAATAGTTTTAGACTATTTATTTTTAAATTGAAATAGAATAATTAAACATAATAGTAAGTTTTCAAACTTAATTAATTAACTATTTAATTATAAAGATTAGGGCAGAAATTTGATAGTCTAATGTGGTTCAATCAAAATATTATTCATAACAAACATGTAAAACCAAATATATATTTTATTAAAATAATACACTTGAAAAATAAATGAACTGATGAATCAAAGTGAGTTATGTAAAGTCATATAAAGAAATCAAATAAAATTTACACAACAAGTCTATACTTCTTGCATAATAAAAAAAAATAACCATAACGTATTTGTGCGTTAAAATTGGTCAAGAATAATGCTCAAAAGTAACGTTTAGGCATTTAAAATAGTCAACACTTGGAATAGTTAATATGTCCACAAGTAACACTTGAAACTGCAAGGCATAATTAAGTAATTCTTTAACATAAAACACGTGGCAGGGCAGTTGAGGTACGTTTTAAGTAGCAATAAATAACCGCAATTTATTACGTAAGGTAAGACCGAGAGGCCTTTAAATGTATTGTATCGTGACTGAAGTCTTTATTTAGAATCTCACTGTAGAGCGTAGAAAGGCATAATATTTTTTTTTTAATTTTCCTATCTGTGCATATTTTCTGCTACAAATTTTCGATATGTTGTTCACCTGGTGGCAAATTGTTATCTCTTCTTTTAGAATGGTAGTGATTGTTAAGTGACAACTAGTCTTTACATAGTGTAGAAAAGAAAGCAATGCTGTTATGGCGGCATATTGCTATTGGATTTTGAACCTAATTATGGCAGCGATAATTGTATTTTTGATTACATACAATTTAATCTAATTTTATATTGACATGAAATGTTCGCTCGATTCCTATATTTTGTAATATATTAATTAAATTGACAGTCAGCGTATTAAATTCAGGATTTCGCTTATTTTCTCTTTCCTTTGTATATCTGTTCTATCTTTTGCTCGCTTGTTGATTCGAGATCTCTGTACTAGAATATTCTTGTTGCATTGTCAAAATGATCGCTGTAGTTGTTAATGGCCAAATCAGCTAAATAAAGTGGTAGGCTACGTCAATGTTTCATTATTCTATGGATCACTTTATTAATACCATGTATCAAACTCTATTTTTTTTTACATGAGGAAATGCGTAACGCATACTGCCCGACCAGGGGAGGTTCAGGGCAGTTATGTGGGACGCCCCGGGAGCGAAGCTCCCAGTATACCCACTAAAACCTCACGGTGTTCCGACCCACGCCAATTGGCGGGGCTGCGGGCACTCGGATGCATTCTTCCGTGGCCCCGTCGGCGTTTGTTGGCGCGAGCTCGCCGTTGGATGTATCAAACTCCATGCGTGTCTCTCTGTACCACACCAAGCGTCGTAAAGAGAAAGCGATCTTATGTAGGTTATGAACAATTTAAGTAATAAAAATTAAATTAGAAAAATCTACCGGTTTTAAAGCGACAAATTCTTATTCAAATCCTTTATAACAAAATAGTTTTAATTTCAAATGTGGTCACCCACTGCACATTATATTTTATCAACACTTGAATGAGAGTATGCAACGTAAATTCTTTTATAAATAATAAAAAAACAAATGGATCACAAATATTTTATTTTATTATGCAATTTACTTCCAAGTAGTATTTTTATTTTATGTTACAATATACTGGAACGATTTCTTTTAAATAAGGGTTTCTGTACATTGTCAGTTGCGTAGGCATAAAAATTTTTATGTGACGTATTTTTATATTTAAAAAAATTGTTTAGATAATATTAGCATAATAACTTTGACAGACATACTCGTATGTTAATGACATTGTCTTAAGGATACGTAGCTTCAAGACTTATGACATAAATTCGAATCTAGCAATTTGGTTATTCCCAAGACATACTTCTTAACATGAACTAAAACTGTTTTTCAGATAGTACTTCTAGTAACAGGTAATAGAGTTTTAGTTCATATCATTAATAAAACACACGTATGAGATCACTGTACCACTAGAAACGCATCCAAAGGTTTCGATAAGTAGATATATCACATACAATTCCTTCTTGAAGAAAGGATATCTTTTAAAGAGTTTTTCCCATATCAACTAAGGTGTTAGTTGCTTATGTAGAAAAAACCAAGTACATGACTTTGAAGCTAAGCTTAAGTTTAAGAGGAGGTAGCGATAATTTTGCGCTGATAAGCTGCTGACAAATTTTACTGTGATTTACTTTGACGAGCTCTGAATAAAGCTAATGATGACAATAACTGAATAATAACGCTAATGATTGACAGCCTCTTTTTAGAGGTGACATAGGCGAAGAGGTACTATGCTAACAATCTCTTAAAATTTATATGCGTAACGCTTTACATACTTATAGACAGCGGTGCGCCTGCAGTACAAGTCCGAGCACGTACATATGGAAAAAATATTAGAACATAATTTGATTTTTCCTTTTTTATTTATCTTTACGGTTGTGTTTAGAGTTCGTAGTAATTATGATTTAATAGTTTTAGAGCACTATGATACTTAAATGGGCTATGCTGGTATTTCGAAGTTGTACGGGAGTACTGCCATTGCTTACAGATAAATAAAATTTTCTACTATAAGGTATGCCCATTAGCATCGTGCTCGCCTAGAATACTCTAGCTCTCATATGTACGACTGCTGGAACGCAGGAATGCTGATATAATGGTTGACTTTGAAAGTGGTAAGTACCAACTTAACATAATATAGATAAATTAATTAAAGAGAATTCTCCTTAGTTTCTAGTCAGTTCTTCTCAGAAGAGGAACCCAATTTTTTTTTTTTTGTAATTTGTGATTCTTTTTCAATAACAAATATGCAGTATTATATGTTTCAGTATACAATACATGTAAATTTTACTTTATAATATATCTAAAGCATACACGTTATAATACATAATAAAATTACCTGTTGAAATAGCTATTTAAAATACTGAAATATGATCAAAAAAATTATTAAGGGTATATTTGTTTTCCAGATATTAATTGGATGTTGAATTTGTTTCACTAAGTAACACCTACCGGCAAGGAGAGAACGCTTTGTTGGAATACCGTTTTGCATCAAGCTGTGGCTCAACTATTCCGTTCCGCTGAGTTTGTAGGTAATGTATTTAAATTGTAAACCTTAGCTATCTAACGAACAACTTGCATTGTGAATGGTTTTAAATGAAGTACGCGAAATTTGGTAAGTTTAGAAGTGATCGTCATTTTTTCTTTCCATATGTTTTCTAAAATTGTAGGTGTATTTTTTATAAATTCATAGTACAACAGTTTAAAGAGTATTTTAACTGGCCTAATAAGTCGTTTAGTTTTTTTAAGGCTCGGATAAGTCAGCAATAGTAATTAATCTAATACAAACTTTAAATTTACACTCATAAGAGTACAAATTAAGAATAAAGTAAAACTAGTTTGTCCATAAATACTGTTACTTAAAAACTTTTTTTTTTAACTTTTTAATTATTTTGAGTTTGGAATACTTTTATTATTTTAAAAACTTCTTTCGATTTCGCGCCATTTCACATATTTTTTCGTGTCGATAATAAATTACAACTTGGAATGGGGTGTTAAAGAAAATGTCAGCCGTATGATATATCATACTATCAACAAATACAACAACACTTTATCTATAAAAGCCCAGAAAAGATCGGGGCGGCCGCGTGCTATCAGAAGTTCAAAGACTTTTAATGCTGTTAAAACTAGAATTCGTCGAAACCCTGTTAGAAATCAAAAAGTCTTATCTTATCGCGAGAAATGAAGATTCCCGTTAGGACTCTGTCGAGTATTATAAAGCAAAACCTGAAGCTCGGTGCTTATCGTCGATATACAGGACATGCTTTAAATCAATCTTTACAATTAAAGAGAGTGGATCAATCAAAACAACTTCTGTCGCGATACGCTGGTGACAAGCACCGAAATATACTATTGACCGATTAAAAAATTTTCACGATTGAGGAACACTACAATAAGCAAAATGATAAAGTGTACGCTCAGTTCTAAAGAAGCTACTCAAGTAGTCAGAAAGGTACAACGTTGTCATCATCCTGCATTAGTGATGGTTTGGTGGAGCGAGTAACATATATCATAGAGTCCCAATTTTACATATAATTAATATGCAGCTTTCCCCAATTACAATCATATTGTAATAATTTTTTATACTTTATTTGGATCACATGTTTTAAGTGTGTTAATATGAGTTATATTTACAACATCTCTTTTAAAGATGAATGTTAATAAAAGGTAATACCACTTCAACCTTTTCGCAGTATTAAAATGGATACTTTAATACCGCGAAAAGGTTGAAGTGGTATTACCTTTTATTAACATTCATCTTTAAAAGAGATGTTGTAAGTATAACACATGTGTCTGAGTATCTACCGACATCATAGATCTCAAACGCGTTAACCGATTTTGATTTATTTCTTTGTTTAATGCAACCATGAATAAATAAGTTATTGTACGATCTGTATAATATTTTTTTCTTTTTTGTGGATACACCCATAGCTACATCTCTTAGGAACTGCGCTACTTTTACGAAATATCTCAGATATTATATTTGTGTACAATAAAATATTTCAAACAATGGATAAAACTATAATTTAACATTTACTACAGACCAAAGTTATTTTCTTCGTTCTTATTACACGAGTTACCCCAAGCAGGAAATCCAAAGCGATAATTCAAGTTATAAAATGATTTAAACAAGCTATTTATATTTCAAAAACAGCTACCGAATGGACCGTTGCAGTTTCCGTTGTAGAGGCCACTAGCCATTCCGAAGATGTACAACTCGGGCAAAATAATGTTTGGAACATTATGAAAAATCTATAAATTGTATAATACTTAGAAAGTTTTTTGAAACAGATCTAATTTTCTAACTAAAGATTATTATCTATATTATATTTATTATCTACAACAAATTTCTGTTAAATGGCATGAGAATACCTGAAATATGTATCTAGAAGAGTATTTTATAAAATTTAACAATATTATTTTCTCCGAAGTAATTTTTTTTGTATCTTTATAACGAATCTCTAATATAATAACATTTTTACTATAACAGTGACTATATGTTTCGGTTTTAACTCGTTGAGCCTTGCGTTGATACTCCTGCCCTTTTCGTTCGGTCGACGGTACCGGGCGAAAACTTGACGACAAAAGGTTAGACCAAAATATTTGACTGCCTCCTTGGCGTAGTGGTTAGCCGTTTACATTGTAACGCGGAGGTCCCGGGTTTGATTCCCGTGCCACAGTAGTCGTGGAGTCTGGATGGTAGTTGAGTTTTTTAAGCCCACATGACTACCTACTCCCTCAATGTCAATCTGCAGCCATAACAGCATTGCTGTGTTCCGGCAGTCATACATGTAAAAGCCAGATGTATTCTAGGCAAACTCTTCACCATCTACAACCTAATTTCTTTGAAGTTTCCATATTTATTTATTTTAATTCTGTCGGTTTAAATGACCGACAAAGGCCGACCGAAAATGATGCCGCTCCGTAGAGACCGACACCTGCCAAACGGAAAGTTCACTGTCGGACCCTAGGGACGATCGCCGTGTCATCATGTTAAGTACCAAAACATCAAACATTATCTGTGCGCTTCGTTACATCTTACCCGTTTTATTATACTTGCAAAATACATGTTTACGATTTAAAATAAAAAAAAAGAATATAATAATTGACCAAATATATTTGTTAGGCAAACATTTTCATTCTTTGGACATAGGTCTACTCCAAAAATATTCACTGCAATAGATATCTAAAAAAAAATCTTGTTTGTTATGAATTAAATGTTCTTGTTTCAATACGGGATTGTCGAGTTAAATAATGTTTTAAATATAGCCTCCAACTCTATGTAGCATTTCTATCAAATGTAAATATTTATTATTTTGTTTGCTTAGTTGTCTTGTTGACAAAAAAAAATATTATTACACGAACGAGTTATAAATGTGTATGTTACTTACCAGCAAAGCACTTTAATTACTATTAATAAATATGTTCTTATCAAAAAACGTTTACAATTTAGATAATAAATACATTTTAGGCAAACTTTTTAATTGTAATCCCGAAATTAAACCTAAAAGCTTAGCAGACTGCAAAGGCTGTATTAATCATTTAAATAAACAAACAGCTGACTTATAAACCGCTAAAAGTGTTTGGTATTAACCTCCCCACCACCAGCACAAGTTGGCAATGGGCCAGGACCGGCCAAGAATTTACGACGGCTCCACTTAACAATCACGGCTTTGGCAACGGTGCTAACAATTGAATTTAAATTTTAATTAAACGCCGACGTAAGGTGTCACTTAGTAGAAATGACGGAAGACATAATTGAGGTTATGTAATTATTCTATGATGATTTAAATTGAACTTTTTGTACACTTCAAAAGTATCTGTATCTGGTTATGAAAGACTGGTACACGTAATTAGATATTTTAAAATAACTACTTAAATGTTTATTATTAAAAAATATTTATGTATGTATATTGGTCTTTTATAACTCATATTCCGGTGCATGGCTGCCTATTATGGGATTAGAATACTATGCGTGGAAAACGGCCCAGATAGTTATTTATTGTAATATTCATCACAGGCATGTTCGTGTTGAGCGGGAATCGATCCCGCGACCTCTGGTTTAACCGGCAGGGTTACTACCATTACATCAACTGGCCCGTGAATATAACATATTCAATGTATGTACATATATGCATATTAGTTCAATTCTACTGTCTTCTACATTAACTGCCTCGCAAATCCCAGGTTGGAATAGCGACTCACATGAGTAATGCAGTCTGGATGATAGTACGGCCTTTTCAAACCTTTTGTTTATACAGAAGTTCCATTACGTGATTGTGTCTTATCATTAACACATTCCCGTAAGATAACACATGCAAAGTTAAGGTAATTCTTTATTAAATTGAAAATGTTATGTACATAAAACGAAATTTAATATATTTTTTTTATACTTTCAACATTAAAAAACAATGTTATTTTCACACGTTCGTGTGAATTTATATAAGTATTTTTATGTAAGGCCCATAAATAAGACCTATTTTTGTTCTAACGATTTAACTAGTAATATTCTTATTTTTCTCTGTTTACTTTATTTTCCCCTAGTGATGTAACGATCGACTATTTGAATATCGGATATCGATACAAGCACGAATTTATTGCATTCGTAGAATTTATTGTAATGTGTTACCTTATTCTTAGGTAAACATATATTTTTATTTTTCGAAACACTTTTGGGATTAGTTATAACATTTATTGTACATTACTTTGTTAAGATATAAAAGAGTTGTATATTTTCAATCTTTTTAAGGGAAAATATGATTTTTGTAATATTTTTTTATAGTAATATTCTATTATTAATCATAATCATAATAATGTAATCATTTTCACGAAAATATTGAAATTTACGATCAATTATTTGCCAATGTTAAAACAAAACTTTTAATTAATTATTATAATTTTCACACAAACAAAGACATCACCACGTGAGAAAACATCAAGGTCCAAATACTATGACTTACTCGACTTCAGTTTTTATCCCAGGAGCTCCTTTGTCAAGTCCTGTTCGACTTTTTGTATATATACATTTTGTTTTACAATGGCTTTACCATTTATTTCCTCTTTTATTTATCTAAATTGTCTAAGTGGTCTTATTCTTTTCTTAAAGCGAAATTGAAATAAAATTCGTAAAGTACAAAGTTTTAAAACCACGGTTGACATAGTCTCTACATGAATGATGTGAGACTTAGAAGTAAAATTATAGTTTATGCAAGATCGCACAATACGGTGCTAACTCAGAATGAAATATGAGGGGACGTGTGGGATTATGATAAGGCCTTCAGCTCTGTAGATCAATGGATTTCACGCTCTAGAATTGGGGGAAATTTAAGGACTTCTCACGAGAATTTACTCCTTCGAATGCGAAGGTATGGTTTGAATACGACAGATAAAAAATATTATTGAATACTATAGATGTGTATACAATTGATTAAAAAAAAATAAAAAGTAATGCAGCTTGAACAGTTCGAAATAGCACGGATTTGTAAAAATAAAGAGATGATACTTGAGTAAAGGAAAGTTTATAACATAATGAATAATTTAAGACCAATTAAAATTTTATTTATGGCATTCGCAATTATTATAATCTAGAAATATACAGATGCTATAACCAACTCAATCTTTTTTTATTACATACGTTCAACCGATTTTTTATAGGTATTTTTTTCGAAAAAGATAAAATGAGTTTTGTAAAGACATTTATAGTGGGTATAACACCACATTCTTTGATCGGTGTTTATATAATTAAGCTGCCTAAATTGATGTACACACAAGTAATGGTACAAAAATAGCTAGTTCACGTAACATTTGTTTGTATTCGCTTTTCATTATTTATTGTGTATTAATAGTAAAGGAAAACTGAAACGGTTAATTTATTTTGTAACATATTCCAGTATTCAAAGACTATAATATGAACGATATTTACAATTTTTTTTAACCCTTTAAAAGTATGATTTTTATCTAAGTAATACATCAAACTTCATCGTCCACCATGTTCATAATTAAAAAGAAATATATTTCTCTGGTAAAAGTAAAGTTGAACATGTCTTTGTTGTTTAAATATTGTGCATCATTCGGGGTCGCATACACACACTCGCGCATTCAGGGTTTTGGATAAAAAGAATTGAAACTGATCTCTTAACAAATTGCAATATTACTCATTTAAGGGTTAATTTTCTCTGTTTGGTGTATTGTTCACTATTTTTAATGAGTAATGTCCCAATCTAACAGTCTCTTCTTTTAACTAGCGTAAATTTTTCTTGTAGCTTGTTCCTTGCAATCGTATATATTCGCTCTTATATTTATAATTATATAAGAGCTGTTACATTATTAAAAGACGTTAATAAAGTTTCCTAAATAGGAAAACGTTTCTAAGTTAATATTCAAAGCCAATTATACTTTGACATTAGTTTCGTTGTTCCATAATTACTGAGTCTGAACCGTGTTAATTTGATGCATTAATGAATTTTTATACTTTCTTAAAAATGAAAAAATAAAGCGGTGTTTACATAAACGATGGAAAATATTCGGACTTATAAATGTACACGGAATTTGTCACATAAAGAACGATATAAAAGAAAATTGTTAAAACTGAAAATAAAGACAGCGCTATAAATAGTTTCTGAAGTCTTCCAATTAACGGTCCTTTTCGAAATGTCAAAAACTGGAGACAGAAGCACTAGAATCGACGACTGTGCTTTTGATTTGTGACTTTGACCAATCGATGCGGCATGAGTTGTAGATGGTATTAGTCTGTTCATATTTGGAATAATGGTGTTATATGATAACATTATTAATTTATAGTTTGTGTATAATCGTAGTTGTTAAATATTTATAAGAAATAGTCGTTGTTAAATATACAGTTAAATGTACAGCTGTAATCACCATGTTGAAAATTGATTTGAGTTACTAATGCTAATGCTTAACTAATAAAAAAATTAATTTAAATTTTTTGATGATTACATTTAATTATAAAAGTTATCCATTCTATAAAGTATTTTCAATAGACGCAACGGCTTTATAAGGCTGTGTATATTTTAGTAAGTTCTGTACACATCACTCCGACTTGTAAATTTAGGTTGGTCACGTATATATATGACGTTAATGCATTATTGCTACCAACTTGTATTACCAGTAATGTTCAAACATGAGACCTGTCGTTTAAAAATATATCATCACTGGAATTTCTTGCACATATTGTTTTAGATTATTTAAAGTAATAATAAAATATCAATTGCTGGAATTGCTCCTCGAATACTTTTTAGTATTTGCATATTATTCCAAAGTACTTTTTCATACTAAAGTGTATTAATGGATGCGTAAACGAAAGTCTGAAAAGGAGTTACTATAATCTGTCTCTGTCAACACCCCCGAGGCAGAGACCGTAAAATTTCCTATCTATTCAATGTTACTTTGAGGATATTAAATCTTGATTTTTCTTCAATAAGCTATATTCTTCACGTTATAAGGAATCTCAACTCTTTACCGGTAGATAATAAATCACTGCTGTAATAGCACTAGTTATTAAATTGCTTTAACAATAACGGAAATATATTTTTTAGATTTATTAATTGCTAACGAGGCGTTTTGTTATTATTTTCTAGCCTGTACGACTCTAACGCATATTGTATAATGACTAAATTGTCAAAACAAATGGTCGGTTCACAAGTCCGACAAATTGTATTTTTTTTTTATAAATAATAAATCAAATCATAAACAGGTAATACAAAAATATTTTATAATACAAAATAACAGAGCTTAAGGTAGCCTTTTAACTACCAAAAACTTATGTTAGGACACCATAAATAATCTTTAACATTTTTTTATTGTTCCCTCTTTGTTGTAAATCAGTTTTCCCGCTTTAACTTTTTTTAGCATGCATACGTAAACAGATTACAGATTATTAGAGACTAGTAAAGTAAACTAAGTCTACGTCATGTACAAATGAGTGCATTAAACTTATGATAAATAAAAAATATAATAAACTATTGGGTCACAGACCTTTGAAAAACAAGGAGGGAGCAAGGTCGTGGTTTATATAGGTCGATGTTGTCTACAAAATGATGAAATAGATTGTTAAAATTTTATAATTTCCATTATTAGGTTTTTCGGCATAACAGGAAATAATCTAATATTTGTATAATCTTTAGTTACTTCTTCTTAATTACTTAAATGTCACAAAGAACACATCCTGCAAATTTCATGTTGTAAGACCAGAGGTTAAGACTGCGCTGATTAAGGTCAGTCAGGACTGAAATATATAAGTATATATTGACATTGTTTATATATTGTATAAATATTTTGAATGCTGATTTTACCATGTATAATATCTGGGATATTTTTCACACATATTAGTCTGATTCCAAGATTGGTAGCCAAGCACCTGTAGTATGGGTTATTAGACCGATACATACACATAGATAATTTTTAATAAATACTTAAATTATAAAATATTCACAACCAGATACGAAACAAACACAAATATTCATCACATGAATGTGTGTCCTGACCGAGAATCGAACCTGCGACTCCTGGTGTAAGAGGCAGTGTTTATAGCGTTACACCAAGGGGCCAGTAGAATATCATTTTACTTATAACATTTATAGTGCCCTCTTAATAAAACAGAAAATTGTACAAAACGGAGTGAGAAGTCAGATCAAGCTCGCTAACGAGGGGCCGCTTCACGTGTGAAGAAGGCAGACGCGTACACAAAGGAATTGCTTCCAAGCTTTAACTGTTTCAAAGAAGAGAGTGGCAAAGGAGAATAAAATCGTTTCCAGATAGCACTGGAAAATAGAATTTAAAATGACTGTTCATTTTATATCTGCCTAAGCGGCGCAGTAGTTTACCACTTGCCTTGTAACGCGAAGGCACTGACTTCAATTTCAGGGTCACAAGTGTAGTGGAGTTTCGTTGATGGTATTTTTCGAAACCGCCTAGCTAGCGACCTACTTAAATGTCAATCAGTCGTTGTAACGGCATTGCTATATTTTAGTATTCATACATATAAGAGCCAGAGCGTAAGAGAGCAAAGTAGTATACATGTTTCACCATCTACAGCGTTATTATCACTTAACATCAGGTGAAATCGGGGTCTAATATTAACCCATAACTAATAAAAAAAAATCATATGACTTTAAGTAACAATAACAAATTGATATGGAAGGTAGTAAGTGCAAGTCCAAAAAGACTACCATTATCATATTTCCACTAATCATCTTTGAAAATGAACTACGGAGAGCCGGTTTACGAAGCAAGCGGTTAATCACTTAACCGAAAACGTAATCATCAGCTACAGGTTCACTGCAATTATAGAAACATCTTAGAGTATACTATTTATTTATTTTATTAACAAATAAACTTATTATTTTGTAAACGATATTGGAAAATAAGAAAATGTAATATTTTTAAATTATTTAATTGCTTTTTATTGAATAAATTGGCTCTGAATATATCAAGTGCGCTTCCAATCGGAATAATTTAATACGTTTTGATTGAAAATCGATTTTCACAAATATTACGTTTCAAATGGAATTGGCGTATTGGTCAAACAAAAGGCGAATGCATTATTTTTATTAACGTTTGAATAAACGTGGTCACAATTTGTCATATCAAAACAAGTGCGAAAGGACAATGGACAATAATAATAAAAAACGGAAAAAAAATAATCGAATCCGACTTTTTTCATGTTTCACAGAATTCTAGACATTTTATATTACATATTGATTAATATGTAATATAAAATGTGTGTCATTCTATAAAGGCATCCTCTAATTGTGACCAGTTTATTCTATCTTCAACCACACTTGACCAATGCCCTCCTGCCGCCGCCTTTATTTTGCCTATTAATCTTTTGTATGATCCGCTTCGTTCTCTTTGCGTATGTCTAATATACTAATACATTATAGTCTTTGACCATTTTTGCTATCTTCTAATTATGATTTCTGCCCACCGCCATTTCAGTTTTTTTAATAATTACCGATACATCCTTTAGTCGATGTTCTCGTTTTATCAGTACGTCTTCTACTCATTATAATAACTTAACTTACTGGCTGGCTTTAATGAATAAAATGACGCAAAGTTAGGAGACATATTCTTTTAAACCGCGATTTGTTCATCAAGTCTGCAAGAAATTATTCCATGGAATTGCAGAAAGTATATCATGGTCAATATCCGTAAAATTTTCCATTAATAAGGATTCTCTCTTTCCTACTAATTTCAATTACAGTATGGCGAAAGATCTTTTCCGAAAATAACAAAATTTTGACTTAAGTTGCTTAAAAGCTTAGATGTGGTTACTGTTGGATAGAATTATCTTCCTAATTAACGTTATTGGATGTTTTGTAAGCGTTTCACTTAAATTACTTTATTCATTAGCGAAATCAATTTTGCGTAATCTATTTAACACCCCTTTACCTTTAAGGTCCCATTCAGGCATTATATTAAATGAGAAATGTTTCGTTTTCTTAACATTAAAAAAAATGTTGTAACTGTATAATTGTCAAAATATTCAAATTTAAGGGAAAAGAGACAAATGTCAAATAAACTCTTTTGATTTTAGTTCATTATTGACTTAAACGATGGGAACTTTTTCTGTGTATGGGTTTGCGAGTGTAAGTGCGCGTGCATGTGTGTGTGTGTGCCATATCGTACTTATAAGTCAAAACCCGTGGTAGTTATGCTTTTACACATAAAAAATTAATCTAAAATAAACTGCAATTCAAAAACAAAACCACTAAACTCCAACACGGTTTATTAACCACTTCAAAATCATTTATTTCTATAAACGCTCTCGTACTGTGGAAAGTTTTTAATGTTGCGAATTTGTTAAATCCAATCCACAAAGTAAATATGGATATTCAACCTCTCAAAAATACTAAATAGATTATAATAAACATAATTTACGGTATGGAAACGACGTTGGAGGTACATCATTTATAACAAGAGTTGCACTCTCCTTACATGGATATTTGTCTGATGCCAGCTATGGACCATGATTAATGGTTAAGTGACATTGTTACACTGTCATAGGATTAATATTAATGCGCGATGTTGTGTAAAACTTAAGCACGAGACAATTATTTACGTTTATATAGTTTTGTAAATGCAAACAAAAGAAAAATAATTATTGAACTCTTACAAAAAACATTGAAGTAAAGATCGTACTTTCTCAAAAGTCTGTTATCCGCGAGTGGCGGGTAAAGAAGGATAATATCAGTTTAACTGCTTTCGTGGCGCAGTGGCTTATTGCTTCCTATGTAACACGTAGGTCTTTGGTTCGTTTCTAGACCCAAATGAGTTTAGTTTCGAAATCGCTTAGACAGCCATTAACTTTAATTTCAGTGTGCCGCCATAATAACATTGTCTTGTTCTGGCAGTCGTTAATCTGTGAACCGGAGTGTTCTGCACAACCATGCTTCGTCAATTGTCTTTATTTTACGGCCCAGCTTTCACTTAACGTTGCGACGCTAGTCCAGCTGGATAGGTTGCCCAAGGTTATCGTTCTGGGGCTAGTAGTTTGCAGCTTTTCATGCCCCCATACAGGGTGATATAAAATAAAACTGCATTATACTGGTATAATAGGTAATAAGGTTTTTAAAGATAATTAATTCAACTGTTATGAACTGTTCAAATAATTACAATTTGATGGAAAATTAAAAGTTGTCTAAATATTTCGAAATACCGGTCTAACTAAAAGAACGTCAGAAAGTACTCTCTCATATTATTCGAATAGAAATTTTGAATTTGAAAATGGAATGCCTAAAGAAAATTTAACAAAATAGATTATCTGACCGATGACGAGGTCGTACGCTTCATCACAACATAACGTGAAATCGAATTCAAGTGCCATTGCCGGTTAAAATAACCTTGGAAGTGCTTTCTTCGAAGCATATACATTTCTTGAGGTAAAAATATCTGTTTACTGTAAAAATTATCGAATTCTTGTAATCGTAAATATATAAATTTTACAAATAACATCATTCGTAGTTATAACAGGAAGTGGACCTGATTTGTATCCGTACTACGATTATGGATTATTACAGTTTACGTATTTGAACTTTTCAACTTTTATGTAAAAAAATTTCAATGTATACTTCATACACACTCAAGTAACAAGTTAGTGAATCTATTTGCAAGCAATATATACCTACTTTAATTAATCGATCAATTGCATCTTTTTATTTTTAGTCCGGATATATGAACAGCGATTACGTAACGGGTTTATTTACGTACGTAATTTTATTCCACAAGGAAATAGATACGAATGTGTTTTGGGACAAGTGTTTACTTAATAATGGTTTGACTGAACAATATCAGACCATTGCCTTTGCTTCTTATTTTTTAATATTTTCCTTCTGAATTTCTTAATATGACACAATCTTCATCCATAGTACTATGATTCCAAGATAGATAACTAAGCAGCACTTGTATTGGTTATCAAAAACTGATGCCGCAATATTTAATATTACACTATTATAGCCTTTTTGTATATAAATAAATATTTAAGATAGTTGTTACAGCAAGCCACGTAACTTACGTTTTATTTCATTATAAGGTACATTGGTCGTTATATATTAAAAAGATGAAATGTAACTACTATTTATTACATTATTAAGAACAGTTACTGCAATTAATTTACAATGTGGAGTGTTTCGAGAAATTGTTCCAGCCGGTGTTTCCGAGTAAGCACACAAATACAAATTCTATGCTCGCCAACTGAATGATTGGATATCTAAAACTTATGCTACCCTCCTTAACCATGGGACGGAATATTAAAATATGGACGTGTGTGGATTTATCGACAAGATTACTTTTTGTCAAAGTTCATTATACACAGTATATACAGTAACACAATCTCACGATGTAGAATGAAATTAAAAACTATCTATTTCTTAAATATTTAATGACATAAGAAAACTATTACGTTTCAGATATTGGGCTGTAAGATAAATTTGTTGAATTTAATAAAATACATTATAAAATGTTTCGCTTTGAAACAATACAATGCAACAACGTCAATTTATCAACGTCAACCTTTATGATACAGTCATTGTAAGATTACATTTCTACCAATTAAATTCAGATATCAACAATTACAAACAAGCAGTGGCGTGCTTACGGGGTAATCGTAAACATAAGAAAACATCATTGCATGATGTATTTATTTTATTGTATACCTTATTGCTCTTATCAAGACTTTGTACCACATAAATTTTATTAATTTTATTATATATAATCACCACAATAGAGTATGATGGGCTTTTCAACTTCTATGAAAGAACCGCCATTGCAAACAAGGTAATAAAATTATTAAGAATATTCTATTAATTATGTTTGAATTATAATCCAAATAAAATTTACAGCAGATTACTCAAATAGGGTGACGTTCTATGTACTAAAATACAGACTTGTGCTTTATATATTCTTTTTTAATTTCATAAAGATGATTGTTATTGTTTTTTATATAGAAAAACATGCGATCTCTAAAATCGCAAGAAGCTTTGTATGTTGCTTAGTAGATAGTTTGAAATATTTAATGATGTCTCAAACGGTTTTGTCAGTATTTTTTAATTTGTCTGTTGAATTGTTCATAGAGGTAGCCAAAAGTTATAAATAATTTAATATACTTTGACTGTTCAAGCTTGAAATAGACTTTAGTTTAAATCTAAATTTCAAGTACATTATAAACTCGTTCTTAGACAACATATCGCAGTCTCTGTAGTAATAAAATTGTACAACAGATATAGTCCATTTGCATATTCTTTAAGGAGTTATAAAAAGTTTAAAAGGAAGATAATTTTATAAATAGACGATCAAAATAAGTAAAAGTTAACACTACCTTTTTTTCTTGTCGCGGAAAGGCTTTGGTGTTGTGTTGATTCATTTGGTGTGATTTAATTTACATAATATGTTGCAGTTGTTTGGTGGTATATTTTTAAATTAACCGTTACAAGTTGTTTTTTTTCAATTCTTACATGCTGGTGTTCATAATAATATTAACCCTTTGAGTAATTTAAGCGCCTATATATATTTTGGAGATATATTTCTCTATACTTAAATGACAATACTATTTTTTTATTTATCATTTACTAAGTTTCTCGTATGTACCGGCAGCAGTAGCTGAAAATCAGTGCCTGATCTCCAGTAGGTGGAAAGTGCTCTAAGCTACAGCCATTTGTACCTTCGCAGTGCATAAACACCGGTGTCTTGATTTTAATAACTAAAACAATTTGTTTGAATATTTTTCTTATTATTTGTGTGCGTCGTGTTTTTTCAAAATAAATGTTTTATCTATCTATCTGTAGACTTCCGAAATAAAATATCTTTCTCATAATGACTGTTACATATTTATACTAATTTGGTTCAGAAAAATAAATTATATTGTTTTAATATAGTGTAGAGTAGTTTTATTGTTATCAGCCTGTGTCAGTCCACTGCTGGACATAAACCTTCCCCAATGCCTTCCACCATATGCGGTCCTCTGTTTCCACGAAACGGCCGGATGAGATAAGGAGAGCAGTTACTTTTATAAAATTTTCACAAAAATCATCTCAACAACAAAAATTACACGTGGTTACTTAATTCTTGTGATATGGATCAGTGCGTGTCAGTCTGCCGTTGTCAATGGCGTTAAATTAATATATGAAATAAGTTAAAAAATTATGCTGAATGATTATGACCTAGACGAATATGCTAAATGTGACTTTCAGATTACACATCACGCGTACATAACTTTTACGAAAGTTCACTATTATGAGATTGATCTTTTTAACTGTTTAATGTTTTAATAGAAACTTATAAAGCAATGCGCATAAATTACGAACGAAAAAAAAACAAATATTCGGACATATGTATGTACAAAGAACTATTCATACGATCTTGTTATGTCGAGACATGCAACACAAACCTAGATTAAAAATAATTCATCATCGATCATAAGCAACCTTTTTAAAATGACATAACAGCTGTATGACAACTTGTAAAATTAGATAATTCGTTTTGGAATAAAACTCAAAACTTAATTTCCTCGAACTAAAATTAACGGAGAGGAAATTCTACGCTGTTTCCTCTTACATTGGAGGTGTTGACAATGATAAATTATAGTCGCCCTCGTAATTCGAAATTCCGTTTACGCATCCATTAATAAAATATAGTTACAGAAAATAAAAAACTAAACAAGAAATAATATGAGCAATATAGTAAAATGCAATCTAAAAAGCGCTTTAAAGTAGGTTATGAAACATATGGTACCCTCACAGGATTTTTTAGTCCTATTATTTGCATCGTTATATTAAAAAATACGGTATAAGTTTTCTCTATATTTAACTTTCTTTAAAAATAATTTTTATAACTCGTATTATATTAATGTCTGTATTTTTTTTAATTGAATTGGCAAAAATGTATGCGACTATTTTCAATGAAAGAATGAATAAAAAGAAGGAAAGAGATGACTATTACCCTTTCGAAGCATAAACATGAAAAATATACAAAGTTTTAGAAGGGCCGTTTTTTTACTTACGACGTCCATTTGCCCCTCCAAGTCCGTTTCGTTATTATCTTGATACTTTTTGCTAGAAGTCTCTATTTTATTTTACATTTTTTTCATTATTGTACTAATGCAAAATGTGCAAAATTATGTCTGGCGTATTAAATGTTATATAAATGCATCATTCAACGAGATTTTGATACTTTTTATCACTTTGAGTTCCATTGTCCGCTTTTATTTCAAAGGTCAGTTTGTTGCTTGTTTATGATGAATAGCGACATAACAATAGTGTGTCCCTCATTTCATCATCATTGATTATTAGTTTAACATATTACTCATTACCTGTATCAAACTTAAACGTAAAATATGGTAATATTTTGAAATACAAAACTGCACATTATTAACAAAGAATTTTGAAAACTAAAAATAATAAAGAAAATATTATTTGTTCAATTAAAATATGATCTAATTTAACATATTTATCACTAATTAAATATAACCTTCTTCCTAATTTTGCCTAAACAGATCATATTGACGTTAATATAAAAAAAAATACAAAGTTAATCAGACAGATAGATACGATATACTCACTGTTATTTACAAATTACGCGAAGTGTTCGTTATTTAGTATTAACCTTTGCATAGATAACTAAGTTGGATATTAGCCAATAACAGCACATTCACCAAGGCTCGACTCAATGAGGCTCTCGTAACTATGAAAACGAATTAACTTTATTTCAATGACACAAGATTCTCGATTTAGTTACTGGGCATGAAGAAGACTATTCCTCTGACAGTGTTTTAAGTTCTTTACAAGGTCTGACAGCTTTCAGCCCAAAGTACAATTGTGTTAAAATTGATTTAGTCTTAAAGCTATAGTGCTTTTAACATTTTTTCTTCGAGAAAGTACCAATACGTCAAGCTGGACAACGGTGCAGCCTCATTGTTATGTAAAACCGTGTGTCGATTAAAGTTAAGTCCATTCCCAGTAAAAAATAACAACTATGAAATTTTAATGCAACCCAAACGTTAAACGATTTTTTATCGGTTATGGGCTAGCATTTAACCACGATTTAACCTGATGGTAAGTGATGATGAAGACAGTAGATGGTGATGCGTGTTCGCGAATGCCAGAATCCATCAATACAGTTATAGCGACAGATTGCAATTGATGGTAGTATAGACAAGCGGGTTCGAAAAACCCTACCACCGTAAAGACTCCGCAGTATTTGTGGAGCGGGAAACAAATCCGGAACCAACGCGTTACACGGCAAGCGGTAAACCACTGTGTTACAGAAGCAGAAAAAAATATATATCTACGTCGCAAAACGTTCGCTATTTCCATTTCGAATATATTTATTCTTACAAATCAAAATGTACCTATACCTTCAATTTCAGCATTCAATTACCTTAGTGAGAACATCCGGAAGGAAATGGAAGCCAATAGTCTACGCTGTGATCACAAATACGACCGGTCGCATTGGGCATCTTGCCCAAAGTTATTTGAAGCCATGTACCCACGTATATATTACCTTAACAATCTCTAAAACCATTTGGTGCTATATGTAATTTTTATACAAGCGAGAAACTAAAAATACCTACAAATTTTGATGACAAGTATTTCATTTTTTTTTGGTAATGGTCTAACATGATAATGCTAATGAATGTTGAGGAAGGAGCGTGTACCCAGAATACTTTAGCACTTAAATGTATTACTGCCGGAACAACGGCGTTATGGCAGTTTGACATTGATTGTGGTAGCTAACCAGACAGTTTCGATAAACCTTACTACCAGAATTCACTACTCATGTCCTAGAACTGAACCAGAGATCTCCGTCATATAGTCGGGTGCTTATAGGTATATCAGAGAAAAGATATATACTCGTACGATCTATAGAAACGTCTCCTTTTAATTATTTAAAACAAAAAAAAATAGCTGTTCTGAGGTATAAGTGAATGAGGTTTTTTTTTTATCAATAATAACATTTGTAAAATCTTTTTCGGTGTTTTTAAAATATTTGTCTGACACAATGTCAGACCACCCAACATCACTGACGTGATTAGGGTAAAGTGTATGTTAAAAAAATTCTACAAAAGAGATCTTTGTGTTCATTAGAGTTGGTAAGCTCTACATGTACAAATTAATCTAGGCTTTAAATAGAGGTGGACAGTGATTGATGAAGGTACAGAATAGATAATTATTATTATTTTTAAATTTAAAAGAAGTTTTATTTCAAACATGATGGTGACAAGTTTGATTAATAGAATTTTTGTTAAATAACTTCATTGCATTTCATTTATTTAACTCTCAATATTTTAACCTATGTACAAATACAGGGGAATTTGAAGTCTCGTAGCATTTTCTGATTGGGTCCGCTTTATAATTGGCAGTAAATTAATTTGTTTCTTGTTAAACATGATACGATATAGAACATTTATACAGAATTTAAGAAATATAAACGGGTCGAAATTATGTATACACACACACACGTATATATACATAACCCGTGGAAAATGAAGCACAGGACAAAGAAAGAGAAAGAAGATAAATGGAACATTTTAGTGTTTCTTAATTAATGAAAAGGAAGTAATACTTTCATGTTATTATTGATGGGAAAAACAGATAATCTCACAGCATTCATTGTTTTGAAAACTTTTTGTAATAACTTTTTGACTTTTTAACTTTTTGTAAATCCAACGGAAGATGTTATTAAAATGCTTAAAACAAAAAAAGTACAAATGTGAAGGAATGATACAGAAAAACATTTCACGAATCTTTAATAGCGTGAACATTCTATGATTGCTTTATATTTTTGTTTTTCAGTCAATGCTGTTTCCTATTACCTCCCCGCTGAACAGCTAACTTCCGTGCAGCTATCATATTTTTCGTTCACCTTTTAAGGGAGACAAAGAAAAATGAACTTCCATGTGCTTTCCGCCGTTTATTAACAGCTGCTGTAATATATCATACCTTTTTGACAGCAAAATATCGCTTGTTCGGACAGGGGCAAAAGTGCCACAGCCTAATGGTTTAAGAACATTATGTATAACACTATACAAACTTTACATCAATTCTTATATAAATGGATAAAATAAATTGTTCGTAAACGCTTCATTAAAACAATCACAATAAAAATTAGCATTATATTATTAAACACTGTTTCAAACAATTATAAATGACAGGCAGAATATATTTGTTTTTAGGATTAAAAACTTTATTAAATTTTTATTTGTATAGAAACTCCTGTGTATCATTATATAATAAATGAAATCAGTTTGTCGCCATAAATTGTTGTTATTATTTAAAATCATGTAATTAACGTGCTTTTCCCAGCAACGAATGTCATAAAAAATTAATACAAAAATTATGGAAGTCCTCTTATACTACAATCGTTGTATGACAAAAATTTTACACGGAAATAAATTTCTCAACATGACATCAAATCGCGTAGCTCTATGTACCACTGACAAGTGCTTTATATCATGCTAAAAGCCGGAAATCTGTTGTAATAAAAGTTTATGTACTTGTTTTTGGAAATTCTCCTGGCGGTAAGTCGTACAGTATCCAAAATTTGATTTGGCATAAGAACGAGATATTCGGCTGGGTTCGGTTTTGTATAACGTTATCTTTGCCTTTTACTCATGGAGAAATGTGCGACAGAGAGAACGCTCTACAAAACCGAACCCAGACGATCTTTTCCATGTCTCATTTTTATGCGCGACGTGCCAAATCAAATGCCGGTACGCTTTGGTCAGAAACAATATGACTCAAGCAAGAATGTTTGGCACAGTTTGAGACATGATCGTAAGTATTAATAACACAGAATTTTTAAAGTTTTTAATTTAAACGTTTAATGTTTTAAATAATCTGCTTATAAATAAACGACGCGATAATATTACTTTAAATGTTTCTTAATAAAACACCTTTTTTTGAAAGATAGTATGTCTTCCAAGGGTAGGCGAAGTTACCCGAAATTATTGTGTAGAACTTTGTGAGTAGATAATACTTTAAAAAAATAGTTTCATTTGATACGACCAAAAAAGACAAATAGATTGTTTACCAATTAAGATATCTTGATGAGAGATTTAAACATTACCTTTTAAATTATATCTCTTAATTTAAATGAACAATTAAAGTGAGAAGAGCGATAAATATTTAAAAAAGAAGTAGTTTGAAAACATCTGCGACTCCAACAGCGCTACGAATGCTAACGGTTGCGGGCTGCTGCTGCTGCTGCTGCTGGATTCGGTGAAGTAAATGCTGTTAGTCATAGTGACTATTACAGCTTTATCGAAGCTGGCTCGCGAATCCGGTGATTCGCGAGCTATCAACGGTTGCGGGAATTACTTATTGTTATTTAAGCTGTGTATACATTCTCCACTGTTGAAAAAAACCATTAGCACAACTACTTTTATATGTAGTCACTACCTACGAAAATAATGTAAATATTGTATATTAATTTTTTAACATCCGTATTATGTAAAAGGTTGAAATTTTAATTTAAAAGCCAGTATTTACTTTTGCATCTGAGATATGTTATTTAAATTTCTTTTGTTGATTTTTCTATTTATTCACCTATGAAAACATCATTAGTTACATTAACAATGCATCACGAAATTAAAGTTTATTTATTATTATTATATTCAAATCTTTAAACTTAAATTAGGACTAAATTACCATTTCATTTTCGTCGACCAAAGTCGGATTCGACGTCATGTTGTCAAATGCATGACATTGTTCTAAGTAATTTAATATTCACCATTAAAAGGGAGAAATAAGCAAATAATTTTTTATTTTTTTTAATGAGTTATAGAGTTTAAAAAAATAATACTTGCAACAATAATATACATATTTAAAAATTTTAGTATATTGGCAAAAAAAACACTTAGAAGAAAAATTCATGCATGAAAAAACACTTGGTTCGAAGTAGTTGAGTTCCAATTTTATAAGCGTATCAAATAAGAATATATTATATTACGTACCTACGTGAGTTAAAGTAAGCTATCACGTATCGCTTAGGCAAAAATGTAACCCCTGTTGAAAAGAGACATTGATAAGGCGGCATTATTATTCTTTGCGTACACCCTAAAACGTGATCTCATTTTATGGCCCCCCACACTTTTTTTCGATATTGAGATTTGCTATTCAAAATTTGTCCAGATTTCTTCCATTTTTTTTTGTTTTGACATAGCAACAAGTGAATTTATGTGCTCTTTGGAATTATAGCCAGTATTGATTTGGTTTGTATTATTGGTTATTTAATTTAAAATAATTAATAGATTAAGGTCAAATTTTTCTTATGTCGATACTACTTTTGCAATCTCTGGTTAAAAAATGTAGATTATAAATTATTAAATATTTAAATTTTCATTCATATTCAAAATTATATGATTCGTAAAGCTTTCTTTATGTTTCAATATTTTTTTTTACTTCGCCGAAACAAGAGAATCATACTATCACTCTTCTTTGTTTCCTTTTACCGAGAATACTCTGGCGCCGATACGTATGATTAGCGGACCAAAGCAACGCTGTTATGGTGGCAGACTGACAATAACTGGTGGTTACAATTTATGATACAAAGCGAGCGGCTGTTTAAAATATCTGTACACTATGCTGTTGTTTCATCTGCAATTCTCATTGTCTCTCACTCTATCCCATCCAGTAGAAAATTTGACTAAGAAGTTACAATAAACTTAACTGCCGCGCCCTCATAAAGTACGCAAGTGGGTAGAACTTTATCGATCTCAACAATGCTCATATAGCGGTAAAGTTTCAACAGTATACAGTATGAGTTTATTATTATTCTCTTTGTAGACTGTGTTATTGTATCGTTTTGTTCTAATATGTTATTGGTTAATTTATCGTCAATAATTGTTTTGTGTTAATTATACTTTTTTTTTTAATCGATGTCGATGACTTTTATTAAAAATTAAATATTTATTTGACTGCCTCCTTGGCGCAGAGGTTTACTTGGTGCAGGCCTGGAACGCGGTGTTCCTAAGTTCGATTCCTAGGCCACAGTAGTAATGGAGTCTGGATGGTGGAAGGGTTTTTCAAACCCACCTGGCTTGCTACCACAGTGGCAATAATACTTATAAAGACACAAAAGTCCTAAAGTATTCCACAAATATTCGTCATTCCAAACATTTTCATCATACTAAAGGATATATCATAGGTAACACTTTGTGACTGTAGTCCAGCCGATGACGTTGTGTAAGGGCTATCGGATTTTCTGCGATTGGATTCGTTGTAGCCGCTTTTGTTATTTTATTCACCAGATTAACAGGTTAAACGTTACGGGGTCACCGGTGAGTAATAGAGTAATGAGGTCATGTAAGTAAATGTCAATGTATCGATTGTTTGTTATTAATATCGTTAATGCAATGGTAATCCGTAAAGTTCTAGTATAGACGTTTAAATATATTAAAAATTTATATTTATAAAATTAAATATAATTTATCGAATAATGATAT
>DWQX01000474.1:0-42213 GCA_018245475.1 Pharmacophagus antenor | reverse complement strand
TGTATGCGGGCATCTTGAAAAGTATGGCGCTCTACGGAGCGCCAATATGGGCGGACTGCCTCAATCGAGGCAGCGCCTCCCGTCTTCACCGGCCGCAGCGGGCCATCGCGCAACGCGTGGCCCGCTGCTACAACACTGTGGGTCGGGACGTCGCATATGTACTCGCCGGCACCCCGCCTTGGTACCTGGAGGTGGCGGTCTTGGCCGCCGTCTTCCGGTGGTGGGCGGACCGGCGTGCGCAGAGCGGCGAACCGACCACCTCTGAATTGGTAACCGACAGGCGTTCCTTGTGGGAGGAAATGCTGTCCTTGTGGCAGCAGGACCTAATGACGTCGTCGGCGGGGCGCGACACGCTTCAGGCGTTAGCGCCCCTCCTGCAGGACTGGATGGAGAGAGGGCACGGCTTTCTCACCTTCCGTCTGGAGCAGCTCTTGACCGGGCATGGTTGCTTTGGTCATTTTCTGTGCCGGATCGGGAGGGAGGAGACCACGGAGTGTCACCATTGCGGCGCCGCAGATGACACGGCGGCGCACACCCTCGCGGCGTGTCCCGCCTGGTCGGAGCAGCGTCGTGATGTGGAGACTCTGATCGGGCCGGACCTTTCTTTGCCGCGGGTCATTGATGCCATGATCCGCGACGAGAGGGTCTGAGGGACCGTGTCCTCCTTCGCCGAGGGGGTCATAAGGAGGGCGAGGAGCGGGATCGGGAGGTCAACTCCCTGAACCCGCTCCGCCGATGACGAAAGGGGCGGCGGAGGCGGTTGCAGGACCGCCTTCACCCCCCTAATGCAGGTGTGCGGGCGGCCGGTGGTGGGACACCGGTGCGGCCCGCATTGCACGCATCTGCCCCGCCTATGGGCGCAGTTCCATCTGCGTCCACTGCACCTTCCCCGACCATCTGGGGGACAGGCGGGCCCGCGCACGCGGGCATCCTCTGGCAGGGTCGTGGTCGTATCCGAACGGCTTCCCATGACTCTGCCCGGCTCATCCTGTGATGCCGCCTTCCGTCGTCCGATTCGTCGGGTGATGAGGATTGGGTCCGGGATGGCGGAGGAGGGAGCAGTGAGGACTAGCAGCTTACCGCCGCGGGGTTTTAGTGTTTAGCTCCTGGGCCAATTCCCAGGAAAAGTGCCCTTTTCAGGGCGCCGGTAGCCCCACACACATCCCCCCCTTCCCACGGGGGGGGGGGTTGGCATACGATGCAGTAATGCATTTCCCCGCACAAAAAAAAAAGGGTATACGTTATTTGGGCCCTGCGCGGTAACCTGCCATATGGCACAGATGTCGTCTGTTACGCAGACGACACTCGGATCACTGTCAAAAGTAAAGATTACCTGCAGGCTGCTGACAGGGAACCTTTTTAATCCCACTTGAGGGTACCATCTTCTCCTACCCCACTAACCTGACTCTAGGGCGGCGGAGGGGGATCCTTCCGCCCGACATCGGTCGAGAGTGAAGTGTCGCGTTCCGAACACTTCACCCACCGGTGAGCGGATGGGCTTAATTAGCCCCCGCCCAACGGCGAGCTCTTGCGAGCAAACGACGACGGGAAGTATACATCCGCGTGCCTGCAGCCCCGCCAATCGGCGTGAGTCGGACCACCATGAGGTTTTAGTGGGCATATTGGAAGCTTCACTCCCGGGGAGTCCCACATAAGTGCCCTGAACCTCCCCTGGTCGGGCGGTATGAGTAACGCATTTCCTCTCGTAAAAAAAAAGGATATATGTTACTTTTCCACATCGCTGCAAATTATAGTATGTCCGTAGAAGGAATCATTTACTTATTTCTCAGACCTACTACTTTATGGAACCAACTTTGTCATGGTTTTACTAATCGCAACTTTGGACATTTTATTGTTACCGAAATAATTTTCATTTTAATTTAAACGAAATTAAATAAGGAAAAAGACAAACACTGAAATTCATATTTTTGTTTTTCGCCACAAATTGTTTCAGAGTTGAATGTTACATTGCAATGAGAAAAGTTTTATACAAAGCTAGCCAAAATTTTCTAAAAATATTTTAAAACATGTTGTTTTAAGAAAACATTATACAATTTTTTAAATAACTGCCCTGATATTATAAATTTTTAAACTTTATTAAAACAAGAAACGAACGTACTCATTACACATATTTTATTTATCACATATTTTGTTTAATATAAGCAATGAATTAAATATATATGAAAGTTATTAAAATAATAATGATACAGAAATACATAAAATAATAAATTACTCAAAGTAAATGTAATTTTTATTTAACGGTGACATTAGGAAAAATTACACCATGGTTTATTTCGCCCATTACTTAACAAATACTTTTACGTAGATATGTATATATATATATATTTCATTTCAAATTGTAATAATATTTAACTTCTTCGCTATTATAACTCAAAATTTGAAAAAAGTCTATTGTCTTTAATTTCTTGAGTTAAAAGTCATCAGTTCTTTTTTTATATGTAATTGAAAAAGTTTATTTATAATTATTTATATTATTGAACGTTTTCTACAGGACATAAATATTATTTTCGTTAGGAGATATGATTTATTGCTCTCAAATCCGGTTTGAAATCAGTCACTTGCCTATGAAACTCTACTGGAAGGTAATGCAATCACATGAATCCTGGGGTGTCACATAAAATTAAATCTACTTTAATTACCTCTCGTACAGGGAGCTGTGAGACATGTGGCCTCAGGCCTTTAGCGCTCGCAAAATCATGATGCTTTTATGTGCCGTCTTTAAATAATTTATGTACACTATTCACTTTTATATTATATAAACTATTAGATATGACTTTAATTACATATGTATATTAATACAAAATCCGTTTTGTTTAGTTGGGTATGGAATATTGAATTCCATAGTCAGATGGACTGTAAATTACTTTAGTTGTGGTGGTTTAAGTAATTAATAAGTACACGTTGATAAGGGTATAAGTATTTGTTAAGTATATGTGAAGTATTCTATGACTATTAGTAAATCGGAGTTAATAATAAATAATAGGCAAACCCTAAATGGTTGCTTACTAAGATTGAAAATTATAAATAAATGCAAAATCATTTCGTTATCCTAATATTACGGACAGTAAATTATACATTATAAAAGTTTTATTGATATCATTTCCATATACTTTATTATTGCAATTATTAAAGCAATTTTTATTTAAATTTAATGTATGGACCCATTGAAATTAATATTCACATTTTCCCTTTACATTAATTAAAAGCTTGTGATTTGTAAGTTTATCTATACAGAAAAGTAACAGCAAAAATTTAAAAACGTGTATTTTACACTGTAAAATAAATTTATTTTTTCTATTCTTTGTAGGTAAAGCTAATGAGACAAATGTATGTACGTGCTTCAGAATGTACTACTAATATGTACCGCTATATTCGACTTTCCTAGCACTGTAAGAGATGAATATTACCCTAAATATATAGATCAGTGTAATATTGAAATTAAATTTTTTCCACTAACACAATACAGAAACAGAAATGTATAAGAAGCCTTTTATTTAAATTAGTAATCAGATTGTTAACAGTTGAAATGGACCTAAGAACATTCCATGGAAACACCTTTAAATTAACTATAATGCCACAAGTACACAAATGCAAGCATTAAAATTTTAGCATCTTTTGTTTTAGGTCCATGTTAGAAAAAATCTTTTAAGAATATCTCTACATGTGTTTTTAATAAATATAACAAAAATGTCTTTGGTACATAAGTACATAGATTCATAATTGTATGTAAATTTAAAAGCTTGAACCGTGAATCTCGTAATGCTTAAGAAATAACTAGCTATTTAAATATCGAAAACTCGAACTTTTGATAGAAAGTGAATAGGGTGTGTAAGTTCTTCACAATTAAAAACATTTAAATAAAACAAAATACATTAAAATAAGTTGAACTATGTAATAAAATTTCTTTATGATTTAAACATAACTCACCACAGTTTTAATACATAGTGTACAATAGAAATGCTGCACTCAGTATCAGTCCATAAATCCTAAGAATTCAAAGCTATCTTTTTATAGAAACGTTTTTAACGAATCTCTTTTAATTAATCTGAAAAGAAACCTCGAGTATGAGAAGCATCTTAATGATACTTGGCAACACCAATGCGAATGAATTCATGCTATGTACTATGCGGAATTTAAGTTCAGTATTCGGGTTGTAGTTGGTAATATAAATTCATAAAGCTAGTATTTATTTTTAAAATTTTTATAAACATTTTTTTAAATTACCTGATAAGTAAAAGTGTCCGTCTGGTAACAAGATGACTTTAAATAAAACAAAACATGGATTTAACATTTTTATTGAACGCAATTTATTATGTATACTTGCCTACTTTAAATGCTTACAGAGATCATTTTGGAAACTATAACTAATATTAGATACAGTACCTTTTATTTGTAACAGATACATTGTACCTAATCCATAACACAAAACAGTATTGGCGAACTGGAACGATTTAAGGACATAACGTTCTTTTTAAATTTCTCTCTAAAGTTTAATTACACAACTACATCGTACTACAGTTTAGCTCACTACATCTTTTTTGGAACAAAAATTGGAGTTACTACGTAAAATTATAGGTTGTATAGATAATTAATTAGAAAAAATAGACAAAATAATTAAATTGGATTATCGTTAATGTTAATGGTGCATACTAGAGCTGGTCAGTATGCATCATTAAAATCAAATTAAATTAAAACTTTTATATTTACTTTCTTATACTAAAAAGCTCTACTTAATAATGAAAATTAAATATTAGAGTGAGATCTACTTAAGAGACTTATTTGTTTGTCATGAAATGATTAAGCGTTTGGTAGTGTCTAGCGAATTAATTACTCTCTGCTTTCATAAATACAGAGTATATACAAGTTATTGATATTTTAGTACAGTAAGAAAGCTTTTTTAAATTAATAATTAGTTATACTAGAAGATTCAGCGTTTTAAAACAGGCTTTTTGATATAACGTAGAAAAGAAAAGAGACGATCAGGGGACGTATATTTTAGTTCTCGTAGCGAGGTGAGGCCAAATTCGCCCAGAAACCTAAAACAGATATTTCATTAACAGCATTTTAAAAGAAAACATCAGAAATTATCTTTAAATAACATCTCTTGATATATTTAGACAGACGTTCTTTTTTAATTAACGTTCAATACTAGATCAATTAGTCACAATCTTAAACCAATTCTAGATTTAAAGATTTCTTTGATTTTTTTTATATTACTATTACTCAGATAATATTGATAAAGATAGATCTGTTCTAGTTTTCCATATTCATGTACTTCGTGAAAACTGTAAAATCTGGTAAGACCAATAGGATCAAATATTACTTACATAACCGTTCTAGTGGCATCGCCATTTTGCAAAATTTTGCACTTGTGACATATGCTTGCTGCTGCCTTAAAAAATATTAAAACGCTTTTGGCACTATCTCGCTTCAGAACGATATTATGTATCGCACAGGTTTCATACAAAAAACAATTTTTGCAGTATTTCAAAAAATATTAGTTATCATTAAAGAGACCCCGTTTCCTCTGCCAAATTTATTAACATTTCCAAAATTATTTCCATTATCTTTAAATATTATATTAATGTCCCGCTCCGGGAACTTGCCACACGTAGGGATAATCATATTTTGAATTTAGCTAACCTCGTTTGCCCACGTTCTGCAAGAATACCCGGTTAGCAACGGCCTGCCGCTGGTTGGCCTCGCGCATCTGCTTGCGGGCCACTTCCAGCAGCAGCCTCTGTCGCAGCACTTCCATTGGGTTGTTGATGGATAGTGAAGGCATTTTGCGTTTGGGGCGAGCACGTTCCTCGCTCCACACTCCCTTCTGCATCAATTCGAAAAACAACCTTTTTTCAGTAATTAGGCAAGATATTAACTGGCAAAAGGTATTTAAGGCTCGAAGTCGCTTAGTAACAAATGTAATTTTAACGTTATTGATTTCAAATAAAAAATTTACTTAAAACTTAAAATAAAAATAAAATCGTATAAAAATAAATATTCAAAACAAAGTTTAATACAATAGGAGTTCCATTCATCATATATAGACAAAGCTAATTATGTAAGTCATAGATATAGCTAATTAATGGTTACCTATGGAAGATTAATTTAACTTTTTTTTAATAATTGGACATTTATGAAATAATTAATTTTTTCATTAAATACGAGCAAAATTTTGCAATAGCGGTGTAACAATTTTTGTATCAGTCTTTGACCGCACCAAATGTTTCCAAGATGTAATATCGCAATGAGAATTCTCAGTAATACAACGATGTTGATTGAATTACATCTTTATCTCACATTTATCATAACGCATTAGCTAATGTTATATTAACATCATAATCAATAAATTGTAAGATGATACAACCTATCTAGTAACCTATTAATGAAAGTTATGAAATAATGAAACATTTACTTAACAATACTATTAATAATAAAATAAATGCGTTTATAATCTTAAAGAATTTGGTATAGCAACTAATCATCAATAGGGAATTATTTAATTTTATAATATTCTTAAGTATATTAAATAATTGAAAGAAACCACATATTAACTGAGATATTTTTATTGCATAACTAACATTCATTTTAAAAACTTAATAACTATAAACAACAGTTTTGATAAATAAATTTTAAATTTTGTCATAATTACATGTAATATTTTCACCAAATATAGAAATATTATCATAAAACTAAAAATAAATAAATAATTTCTTAAATTCATTACAAATAAGTGTATATTATTTCGAAGCTTCAAGTCTAACATATTAATTAACACTGAAGTCGTTTTAATATTAAATGTGCATATAATACTTTCGATAGCAATTAAAATTCTTTAGATCAGTGCAGATTATCTTGTTTTCGCCGCGGTTTCCTAATAGAATCGTACTTCTTTTTCAGATGGAGTCCACAGGAATCCTGTAATTCGTATGTTTTGATAAATCGTATGTACAAATATTATGGAAGTAAGTTATATAAATCGCACTTTTTAGTCTAAAACAATTACTATTATGTATTATAAAATACAAAATGTTATTAACAAAAATATTTAATGTACTTGCATACTGTAATGATTAGCCGTGTGGTTGACGTACCTCGCTTGCCAATGCCGTTTAAAAAGTTCCTGTTAGCGACGGCTCTGAGGGCCTGCGCCTTCCTCTCTTGCTCAAGGCCCAGCTTGTGACGCAACACCGACATGGGAAGGTCGATGGACAACGAAGGCATGCGTCGCTTTACCCTTCCGCTTTCATCCTTCATTCCCATGTACACACAGACACGGTCATTAGGGCACTTGATTCTTTTTTTTTAACTATTAGACAATAATAATTTTGTTACAAATTACAACGACCTATTTAATCCAACAGATTATTGTAGCATAGAACATCTCTTACACATCATGATTGTACTAAGTCATTGTTTTCGTATTCTTTTTTGAATATTTTATTGTTAGTAAAAAGATTTAAAATAATAGACATTTAAAGGTTAATCAATTTATTGATTTAATTTTAATGTTTATTTATATTACAAATTTTACTTAATTATAATTATAAAATACATTGTACATTATAATACTCGAGCACAGGATGGTAGAGATTCAGTTTTTAACGTTCGCTTAGTTCTTTTCGTAGTCCGAACTTTTCCAGGCATCTAAAAAATAAAACAAACTGTAAAACACCGTGTCCATAAACTGTTGAACAGCAAAATACTATAGAAGAGAAATAAGAAAATGTACTTAGCAAACCTTAGTATTAAAACATGTTATATTTTCTATTTTATAATCCATAAATGTTATTTAATACGTTCATTATATATGCTGACCTCGCTTTCCAACGCGGTTCAGGAAATTTCTGTTTGCTTGGGCTATCCTTTCCAGATAGTTGTAGTACGCTCCTCTTTGCAACACGTCCATAGCCGGATACAAGGAGAAAGCACTTCCAGAACGTTTCTCTTCAACAGCTTTAACCTTCGTGAAACTTGTTATTTAAAGTGTACGAGTACATACAGATAAAACAGTATCTAAATATCGAATTCCTTATAAAGTTTATCTTTTCAATTTATATAATATCTACTTAAGGTTCCGACTGCTGGGAATCGAGGATTTCACTCACGAGGGGCAAGTCATTATATTAAATATCCATAACTTCATTATGGATGTGAGTACATATTTAAGTTGATAGTTATTATGCAATATTATTAATAAATGTATGATTTAATGGACGAAATATCCGTGTCCAGAAATTTATCCGAAGTAAAATATTTCTAGAATGGTATATTTTACCC
Organism: Pharmacophagus antenor; assembly: GCA_018245475.1. Lineage (NCBI taxonomy): Eukaryota > Metazoa > Arthropoda > Insecta > Lepidoptera > Papilionidae > Pharmacophagus > Pharmacophagus antenor. The sequence continues at coordinate 33,912 of DWQX01000474.1, read as the reverse complement.
ATCTAAAAAAATTATTGCGAACGATACCCTTGTTTCCAGAACATATACTTTTCAATACTATAAGTATTTAGTTTTTAAGAACATATTTCAAACTATCTAAATCTATTTCGATTTTGATTAAATATTACATCGAAAGTTATAATTTTGCTAATTACTACTTAAAACATGAATGTACTAATAAAAAAAAGCTATATAATTAAATCATTGTCTCCATGAAATACAACGTTACAACAAAGGATCTTGTTAATGTTTCAATTGTTCTGCTAATTACAGGGACACTTTTATTTGTAAGTGAAAAATTGGGTAAATCTCTGTCGATTAAAAGCAACAAAGGCGGAAATTTTAGAGAACCGAATCGGATGGGATAATAATCCCATCCGTAAATTGTTTTAATTGCTTTTTATTAACTTGATGCGCCGTAATGATCTGTTAGCGTAACGGCTTTCACTTGCATCCGTTTATTTTTATCATTGTGTTCTTACAAATGTAAAAATTTGTTGAAATCGAGGTAGATATTATTGTTTTACTTTACCTGAGCGTCCTTTGGCATATCAGCAAGTAGGTAGACCCACGGTGCGACTGCTGTGTAACGTCCATCCATTTGTGGCAATTCGTTACCCACGCTCTCCTGTTACATATTTATTGACTTATTACGTTCAAAGACAGTTAATCTCTTGTAAACTTTAAACAATAAGATAATTTATGAACCAGTTATAGAATACAATGACCGATGCTTACTAATATCTTAATTGTAATTATTTTTATATAGAACTAAACTCGTGTGCTTCTATCTCTAAATAATTCATTATTTTAACGACGAAAAATTTAGTCGTACATATTTTTAAGGCGTAGACTTATGTAGTTTGTCTATGCTGAATAATAGTAGTCTCACTAATGACGACAGTCATTGTTTTTATACACCTAAAAATGAAAAGTAATGTTACTTTGAGATTCTATTAATATTGGTGCGAATATATTTGTCATACACATACATTTAAAAGATTCATATTCATTATGCGCTGATATTATTCTGACAAACTTGCATTCTACCGCTGTGACACAAAGAGGCCCATATGAGTATATCAACGGAAAATACTTGTTCGCTCGCGGCATGCAGACAGCGTCTCACCTTTGAGACGAAACATATATGCAAAGTGTACTGTAATGGTGAAATTTGAACATAAAATGTTATTTGCTATCTTTAACAAAAATTGTTCACAATACATTTTCGTCCCCATGTTGTCCATATGACATTGAACAAGTTCACCAGACTGTAAACTTAATTATTCAAGGATCACTAGTATGTTCCCCAACTTGGACTGATCTTAGATTCATGCCATGAATATTACGTAGCTCTAGAGTCCCCGCAGGTACAACAAGCTTGTCCTTTTTTACTATTGTTGGTGCACTTATGTTTCTAATTCTATCTTTAGAAAAAAACTATTTTTTACTATATTTCTTATATTCATGTTATTGTACTAAAATAACGTTAATAATTTAGACAGTGCTAATTTTGTGTATATTCTATTACCTCCTATCACATATTCAAACTACGCATTGACATAAAAAGGTTTCAGAAATATACATATTTATCAAATAAATGTCGTTAAAAATTTAAAGGAAAGTAAAAAACTAGATAATTAATAGTTTTATTAGTGCAGTATATCTCAAGTACTTTTTCTGACAAAAAACGTCTATTAACATGTCAGTTAGTGATATGACCAGCGATAATGGTATATGAAATCCCAAAAATACCAGGAATCGTCACTATAGAACAAAGGAAACCCCTCGTCATACTATTACAATTTTATTAGCTATAATGCTTTTAAAATACAATCTCGGTAGATAAACATATCGAAAACATGAGCATAATTTTCGAACATAATGATTTCAATGAATTTGATATTGTAATATTTTATTTATTATTATTAATGTTCTGATTTGTAAAATTTATGCACACGATCTTGTAAAATTTAGTCTCCATTCAAGTAAATCTTGAACAGTATTGATATGAACTATTATGTTAAGCAAGCGGGCACAAAATCAACTAGATATAATGAGAAGATACAACTTTACAGGTGTCAAACAATTTATTTCCATTTCACACTAATTACTGGGAAACACCGATCTGAATATTTGTGCAAATTAATGTAAATTTATGAATAAATATTTGAACGCTTATTAATAAGAAGATAATGACCGGAATTTACCGGAGTACTAACGTTGATTATCGCATTTAGCAGCTCATAAATATTTATTTACGATGTGAAAATAAAAAGACTATTTATAACTACATTTTAAAACTTAAATTATTTATCTATTAATTATTATATTTTTACTGCTTCCGTGACACAGAGGTACCGAAGCTACCTGCTTGCCTTGGTACCGAATGTCATGGATTCGATTCCGGGGTCACATAAGGAATGGAGCTTCGATGGTGGTAGGGTTTTTAACTCCTGTCCAACTAGCTACTACCTTCAATATCGACCTACCGCCATATTATAGTCGCATTATTCCAGCTTATTACGACATATCATATAAAATTGAGCTGAAGTATTTGCTCTATGGTAATAAATAAATGCACACAAATGTTTCTACGAATAATTATTGTTATTTATGATGTTTGTTAAAATATTATAGTCAGTTTTAACAATTTTCTTACATTATCAAAAGCGGCGGCTTCAATCTGTTCCCAGTCGGCGGCGGATATCGGGGCTAGCGCACTGCCCACTGGGGCCGAAACCGCAAATGCGCCAAGAGTCGCTACAGCTACGCACCACGCAGTCCACATCTGTGCACCACAGATTTAACATTAAAATTTAATCAATATAAACCTTTGTTAATTAGTCCATATTGTCACAAGACCTCTTTGAAACTACATCCAGTTTAATGGAGATAGATTATAAAAGAGCATATTTGCACTTAAAAATATGTGTATTTAAAATTTTACAAATGGGTCGACGTAAATCAGCTACGTTTGGACTTTAACATTGATTACGATTATATACTTTTCAAGTTATAGCGACACGGTTTTCTGTACCTTCTTTCTGATGTTCATAAGGTAACATTGATATATAAAACATGTAGATAATTCCATAATTGAAATAAAAGCAACAAAAATGAAATCTATTAATTCAAAGTAATGTTTTTTAATTACGTCGTTCGCCACCGTTTTGGAAGTAAAGTTAAAATTTTTAAATTACGAATTTACATTAAACTAATAACATTTCGAGTTGAGTTAAATCCCGCCAGGAGAAATTGTTTTTATCAAGCCTATTAAGCCGGGGTGGTGAGCTTTCAGAGCGAGTGGGCCTGTCGGATTTTCGATGAGCGTCGGATATTTGTCGTCTGAAGATTATACCACTCGCTAGACCGAGGTTTGTAATAATCGCTTTTATTTATGTTTTATACCTTTCTGTTTATTGGCACGTAGCTTGTTCTACAAATTATGTATGACGGTACTTTTAGTGTTACTAATGTTACCATTGACATAGATTTATATTTATACTTCTATGTACATTTATAGCAATTTTAAATTGCAGGCTATGTATAAATTACAGTCATCGTACGCTCATTAGAATATTATAAATGAACAAGCAAATATTAAATTTATTACAGATGAAAATTAACACAATAAAGGCTGCGATCAGTTTAACAAAAATAAAACTTTTGAAGATAAAATTGAAGAACTTGTTTTGTGAAAATTTTAATGTCGCTTAGTTTTAATCAATTCCCCTCAGCAACATTTGCGATCACATCTCCGTTTCACAAACAGCCTATTAGGTTTTGTGGTGAGATTTCATTTTAAGGATACCTATACGAAGTTACTTATTTGTAGAGGACTCTGCCAAACTTTTGTCGTTTATCTGTTGCCCACTTGTCCTTTGTAACGCGTACGTTTTGTATTTGTTGTTTGCAAATAATTAAAAATAATTGTATTATGGTTATGAGTGACATGTACAACAGTCGAAATCATACTTATCAATTTTTATGTATGACCATGTATAACTCTGCAGGTTAGTCTGATTTTTGTATTCTTTTTTTTTGTTGAAAACAAGCTGATATTAAACTTTTAAATAATGAAGCTTTTCTTTTTCGTTTTAGATTTATTTTTATCGTAGTATTTGTATGGTATTTTTTGCCAAAAAGTATTATTACTGTGGACTATATCTACGTTGAATTGTCCTTAAACTCCTGTTAAATACACTATACTGTGATAAAAACAAATAATAATTTATTCTATTTCATTAAACGACAGAACGAGCAGACTTGCCTACTCATTAGCACATTGCACTTGATACGTATGAGGATGATGGACAATAACTATTAACCCTAGGATAGCGCTCTCCGAGCTAGAAAAGGTTAACGTTTACATACCACTATCATTTTCTACGGGCGCAGCGATAATAGCTAAATAGACGGCTTAAATCTACTTCATCAACTACTACGCAATCAGTGTTAATAGAATTCCATCGTAATATAGGAGCACACCGCAATTGTTTCGTGTGGTGTGCTATAGAAACCGAAAACCCAATTAATAATAATTTTAGTGTTTAAGATTACAAGAAGTTCACTTCATAACTTCTTATAAACTTCGCTTATAGTTATTAACGGGTCGTGGAGATCACTTCTCATTATTATTAAATTGCTTAGTACGATTCCGATCGACCAATCAAAAGTTGTGTATGAATATTGACATTGTAAATAATGAATTGAATTTCATTGGTATAGTCAAAATTAAAAGTAGATCCTGATAATAATCATTTATTACTTAGAATTTCTAAATAAGAATGCAGTACAATAAAAATGTTTAGGTAAGTAAACTTGAAAGTGTAATTACTTTTTCTTGCAGACTCGGGTAATTTATAGAAACATTTCAATAACGTAAGTTCGCTATCTTAATATATGTTTTCAAACAGTAGATAACGTAAAAAAATAAACATTTCGATTATTTTTACTTGCTACAGTTTGAACTATATTATTATAAAATAAATTATTACAGATAAATGCAATCGAATTCGAAGCAAAACTTATGCCCTTTCATGATATAATTTTCAAATAACTATTCAACCTATGTTTTTAATTCCTTGAGTTAGTACATATAAAACAATCTTTATTTAAAGTTAAAACAAGTAATAACTGTGAAAATGTTTTCTATGGCAGGAAGGATTTTTTCCAATACTAAACGTCCTTTCCTAATTACAGAAAACCTAGTCCCTACAGTAAAGCACTACAAGATATACTAATGAACGAAATACCTAATATACTGAAATGGACAAAATGAAAGATACACAAAAGAAAATAGTTGCATAGAAATAAATTCTGCAGATCGAATTAGCAATATTTCACTATCGTTGCTACTACTCTTTAAGATTTATATATTTAGTATCTAACGGAATAAATAAACAAAAAATAAGAAAACAATTAAAAATAATAAATGCAAGTACTAAAAAAATCACAAAATTGCGTATGGACAAATATTGACGAGAAGCAATGACTTGAAATCCGCATCGGATGCACTTTGAACAAGACTCTCTCTCATCGGAAACAAGTCTAAATCAGTCAACTCAATAACTAGACTGTTCTAGTTAAACTTCGGTAAATTTAATGAAGAATTATCATTTAATAAGATTTAATTATACATATTTTACGTTATCACCTGACATTTCGAGTGCTTAATAGTACCTGTGTTACGGCGGATCATAGTCCACCCGCAATTAAAGGCGATATAATCAGTAAAATTTAATTTCATAAAAAAGGTTTTATTCCTGTACATATAATAAATCATTAAATATCATCATGCTTAAATAAACTTGAAAATCGCAGTTCAAACTTATCTAATGTTAAAAACTTCTTCAGAAACAAAATAAATTTATTTCATAACATTTTATTTTGTTATTTCAACTTCCTGTAGCATGACTAAAAAGAATTATTAATTTACTTTTCATTTATTGTAAAACTTTATTTTGTTAAACTTTTTTACGTAATTGTATATTAATATTGAATACTAAAATATTGAGAATAAAAAAGAATAATCGGTTGTAACGTTAATTTATTATTATACCGAAGATGTTTTAGGAGATTTATTTTCCTACTTTTCTTTCAATTCGAAGCTTATCTGTGGTAATAACATTTACTCTACTAACATTATTTGTCGTTCAAAGAAGCTTTTCGCGATCCATTCAGTAATATATTATGAAGCTCTTTTAATCCATTGTTACCGTATGATCTAAGTTATAAGTAAAACGTATTAATGTCAAAATCGTAACAATCATGGGTTACAGAAAATTCATACCATCTACGCTATGTAATGGACCAGGCATTACGTGAAACTAAATCTGTTGTATTATGATCTTATTGTGAGCTAACTTTAATTGAAAATTTGCGAATGTAAATGACAGTATAATAGAGGATGGATGTTTACTTTCAAACACAAACGGATTAGTTATTGTTGAGGAAATAATGAATAAAATATGTTAATTAACCAAGTCAATTTTCAAAAAATGACAATTTCGAATGACTTTTTCGGATTTTAGAACTGTCTAAAGATTATTTATAAATGTTGCATAGTGCAATAAATAATTGATATTGTTTTAAAAGAAAATTAGCATTGATATTATATCAATTATATTTATTTTAACACTACCGTTACTTACCATATTTGATCTTGTTTGATGATGTTTAAAAGGTGATCGAGATCTGAAACAAAATAATAATATTTTTTTATATACTATAGTAATATGGTACCACAATTATGAAAAATATTTTATTGAAACGAATATTTATTATTTTTAGTTTTTTATAAATTTGTCTTGAACATTTAGCGTTTATATATTTAATAAATTTGTTCCCCACTATTTACCAACATCAACAAACAATTTTGTGAGTCACAAATTAATTATTTTTTGCATCATTCAATCCTATATTTCGGACGTCCGAGGATAGTGAAAATTTACCTATCATATTGTACTCACACAAAGGTACGTGATCGACATGACCCAATTTTAGGTAGTATTGAGCGTAACTAGATCATGTCAACATTCACCCTATTTTAATCCTTTTGTTGTCCTATATTTTGTAAACCGTACACTTATTATTACAAATAATTCAAAATAAATGTTATTATTTTCCGTCGAAAATTAGATCGAATTTTTCGAAGGACATGAAAAAATTTAAGTGCTTAAATGATATATGCTCAACAAGAAATCCCATCATGAAACATTATGTACAAATTTAGTACCCATTTCTATGTTCCGAAATCACCATGAACGTATAAAGTTACTAATATTTATTGTTTTAATAAAACTTCGAAAATATTTTAAATACATAATTATACACAAATTTTGTAATAGATTATACACATTGGGATTACGAACATTCAATTATATATTTACTTTTATTACATCGAAAAGCCTATTTGATATTGTAACAGTTTTGTATTGCAATCTTCTTAGATACATTTTACAATAAGCAACAATTCATTGCGGATGCATTATATCAGTACGTAGAACGTGAAATCTAATAAAATCGATGTCGCAACGTTTCGCTAGACATCGATTGTTTTAAAGCTTTATGAAATCTTTTTTCCCATTTCAAGTACAATACCCAAACAAAACGTAGGTATTTCATATAAAAATTTATACTATAAGAATAGTAACTCCGATTGGAGCTTACATGAAATATATGTTAATAATTTAGTATTCCAGTACACTACCGTAATGATATGCAGTAAACTATATCATATAACCTCATACATATGCGTATATTTTTATAACCCGTAGTAATACAAGCATGAGGCAGCAAATGCAATGAAGAAAGAAACTATTTTTTTTTAATTCATTCTTCTCACAAATCACAATTTTTAATGAAACAATCCACCTTATCATTAATGTTCTTAACCTAAGAGGTATATGGTATTGTAATGAATAACGCTCACTGATTTTTTTTTAATTTCTACAGTAATTGTATATAATTTAAGTTGATAAGCGTAACGTCACATCAAGATTGCCGCTAGGGAGGACAATACGGCACACGATGACCTTAACAATAGTCAAGCAGATCGATTCTGCCAGAAACAGTGCTAACATCACAGCACTTGAAGCATTTAATTACCTTCAGCAATCGAAGTTACAATAGGGTCCGATATAAGTATGTTATTTTGATTAAAAAAATGTCAAAACATTTTTTATAAGTAATATGATAAATCCTCTGGTAAAATAATGTATCTATTAAGTTATATCGATTCCATTATTTAAACGCAACAAAACATACTGTCGAAAATGTAATATTTATAGGTATATATATCCATTCGGACCTGTCGGTATTTGTTACAAAACCGTGAAAAAATGTAATTTCTTTACATAAATAGTTATTTGTTATTTGTAATGAGTATTTTTCTATGCTATATTGTCGACAGAGATTAGATTCAAAACCATGAAGTAAAACAGACACAATTTTTTTTTCAAACTAAATGTAATAAAGTAAACGTTGCTCTTTCGTGTTTTTTCCGGTCGAGGTCGCAGAAATGTCATAAAAACCTCTGAGTAGAATCTAATTGTGCGTACTGAATACGTGCAATATCGCTTTACTTTAGTGATATACCACAAATGTTACGCGTGAGGGAAATCTGAATGTTTTTAAATATATTTGAGTCGAAAGCTTAGCAAACCCATACATCGAAAATGTTAGTAATTATTTTTTTTTTGTCAGATTGTGAAGTTGAAGTTTATGGTTAGAAAAGAAATAACAGAAGTTGTTACCCGTAAAACTAAAATTAATAACTTTGTCATTACATAATGGTAACATTTCGCAAATGTTCATTATTATTTTCTTAGCGGCTATTGAACTAATACTTTTTTAGAATTTTATGTGTGTATGATACGTAAATAGTGAAAATATGTATACACATAATACTTTGGATATCATGTTAAAGATTTCTGTAACCTCGCAATGCTGTTATAGCAACAGTTTGCAATAAAAGATAATAGGAAGGCAGTTTCGAAAAAAGTTCGGAATTAAAAAGGGGACCTCCGTGTAGCAAGGTAAGTTATTAACCGCAGCGCTCCGGGAGCAGTTACATCTATTAAATAATTTAAATAATTACGGTTTATTATGTTATGATTGATTGAACGCTTTTTAATAAATTTCCAATTATTTTTTTCCAAAGACGATTTAAAAATAAATTGTGCTCCCTGGAAAAAACTTAATGATAAAGGAAATATACATATAATGATATTCCACTGAACTTTCACACGGCGGTAAAGTTTACCTAAACGGAAATTGATTTCATCGAAGTAATGGATCCAAAAGAAAGATATAACTTATCAACAAACTTTAGGAAACAAGAAATTTTCGATACAAGTTTTTTTTGTACTTCTTCATTTATATCTACAAAAACAATAATGCGACAAAAGAATACAATTTTGTGTCACAATATATATTGGCATCTTTCAAGGTACGTATCTAGAGCTACATCCAAATTCTTTAAATAAAATTAAGCCTTTTGTTTCTAAATATTCTGAACATTTAGACGCTAGGTCATCACCGGTGCTTTCTGGAAACAGTTGTCGTCTGTGGCATTTCCGGAGTCATACAACTTGGGGTCCCTTAAAAACAGAGCCCATTAATTGTTTAAAAGTAATCAGATGATAACTATCACGCGATCCGGCAAGCACGTTTAATATGAAAAAAACGTCAAAATGTTATGTCCTACTCATCGTCAACGTATGAACAAAATCGAATCAGTTCAAGATAACTTACATAATGTTATTATTGGCATCCGTAACGTTATTAACTAGTGGTTTACATAATTATGATTAATGAATGTCAGTACGTGATATGTCTCTATTAGAAACGCTATATTATGTTGAAACAAAACCTTATTGAACCATACGTGCTTTGGTGCAATGGTAATGCTGCAATAATTAACCGACAACAGAAAAGAGATTATTAATTCGTATCTTTTATTTATATAGGACCACGCATAACTTTTGGGTTATCCGATTTTCAATTTATTCTCATATTTGTGAAAAAAATAAATCCCATATAAATTTTAAAATGAATTTCAACTCTAGAAGTGAGTAATCAGGAAATGTAAGTTTAGGAACAATTAAATCGGTGCTAAAATATAAGATTTTGATAATTGTTTTTTATTAAACATATTGTATTGTTGTTCATCAAAAATAAATGCCTTTGTTAGGGAAGTATATATTTTTCGAAATCGTATAATCCTATTTTAATTTTTTTATCATTATGTGTTAATGTTTTACAAGAATTTTATTTATACATATCTGCCCTCTACTATCGATAGAAACAATGTATATAAAAACAAACTTATATCCTAACGTGTATCCGAAATTATGTATCCATTCTCCCGAGAATAATTTTAATAATAAGATTCATTTTATACTCGAATAACTAATGTGAATTCGTTTTTGTGTACAATACCCTCAAAGTAAACACGTTATCTTAACCCGTAATTAATTCTTGTTGTCTAGTTTTTTTATGAAATATTTTTATTATATTAGTACCCGCAATTATTAATTTACCACTATTATTTTTATTCTACTGTCGAATAAAAAAAAAACAAAAATTTGTGGGGGAACTGTCTTGATTATCCGAATACAACAATATGTATTCGGATAATCGAGACAGTTATAAACTATATATCTACAAAACATGTTCGCATAACAAACTGTTATGAGTAAAAGTAATTTGAATAATTTTTTTATTGTAAAACTTTTCCTAATGCATCAGCGTTTATCAATATGCATGAAACAGAACTTCTAAAAATACACTAAGTATTTATAAATTTACTATGATAATAAGTAAAATTAATTAAAGAGTACAATTTCACGCAACGGTTTATTCCGACTGGGAATTATGTTAAACAACCACTCTCTGGCTATAAAAAGCGAGTAAAAAATAGAGCTAAAGATGAATTAACGCTTCATAAAGTACGTAAAAAATAATAAAACTTTAACTAGTACATTAATTGCTTTGTATCAAAAAGCTTCATTTCCTAAAAAAAAGTATAAGCATGTATTAACTCGTCGACTCCTTCACATGGTTGTAAATAATAATCTGCGTGCTCATCAGACCAAAAAGTTTTAACATAAATTAAGTATTTCATATTTAAAAATTAATTAATATATCTATTGGTCGTTTAGAACAGTAAATAAAGATATTTTTTTTTCTAAACTCTTTCTTAATGGTAAACTAATGAGAGTTCCTTGAGCTATTTATTTCATCATAAATACATTAAATGGTGCCACCAAGTAAGATATTAACTAACTTTAAGTTAATGATGAACATGGATTTTTTTTTAAATCTAAATTGAATGTTACGCGGACAAGTGAAAAAATATTATACTAAAGGTGCTGTTTTACTCATGCGAAACACAAATGAATCTGTTCAAACTACTGAGCGTTGAAAATGTTGTATGCAGATTTAAATGTTAGGCAAACAACAAATAGGACTTTTAATTCGTGACGCTTTATAATTTTATATGTGTTTGTGTCCATCAGTTAAGTAACTTTTCAGCGGAATTAACTATTGTAACTTATGTATATGTGTCAGATGTAGGGGGCATCTGACACATATACACAAGTTATATATATATAAGTCAGACGCTATATAAAATATATGTGGCAATATCTAATTTAGTAACAGGATTCCAATCCCAATTCCAATCCCACTCCACCAAGATTCCATGATCACAAGTAAATTTTATAATTTCATCGTATTCAATATTCATTGACTATTGATATATAACTAGATATACCGAATTAAATTCAGTTTTATTATTGCGATTAACGATTACAATTTATTATTGCGGTTAAATGAAACAAGATTTCAATGCCTAAAGCACTTATTATCAATAAATGACACAGTGTAATAAAACCATACTGGCAGTAGTACAAAGTAAACAATTTGAGTATGCTATGATTTTAATATAAGAGAGAACTTACTAACGTATAAATTTAAAAGATAGCTCGCGGATCACCGGATTCGCGAGCCAGTTTCGATGAAGCTGTAATAGTCGTCAATAAGACTAACAGCGCGAACTTCTCCGAATCCAGCATCCAACAGCAGCAGTATAAATTTAAAATCTCTCTCTGACTGTTAAAAATGGGCCCCTACTAAAGATTACTCCAATGCTGCTACTACTACCTACATAACAGATTTGTTGCTTTTTAAGGCGAAATGTCGTCGTCTCTATCAAATCTCGGCCGCGACGGCCGTTGATTGTCACTTAACCATGGTTTTCCTCGTCTTTATAGGACCTTTTGTTCTGCGAACGTCCTTATTTCAGAGTCTGTTACGGAGAAAAACACAAAGCACTTGAATTCTAGAATTCTATGTCTTTGTAATAATATTGGGGTTATAATAAGTTTATGTTGCAATAAAGTGACTACCTAAATTAAAAGTAATTATTCTTGTACTTTACAAGAACAATTATAAGGCAAATTACACATTAACATTTACGAGTTAAGGTATTGTATAAGTAAAGACAACTCATGGAAAAACGTATTTTGATCATCATACGTAGTATATAATATATCGTTAATATTTATTTAATTTACTTACTACCTAAACTCTGCAGAACACGCCCTATATATATAAACGTTTACTTTACATCGATATATGTATATGAAAATGGAAAATTTTACATAATATTTTATCTTGTCGAAATAACATAGACGTCAAGGATTTGAAAACAATATTAATTATCAAGCCTCAAACATATCTCTGAAACAGGGTCGCTTTTGCTTCGCAAGATAACATACTCTCAAGTACATTTTAAGCAGCCAAAATTATTAATTTAATGTCATCGCCCAAAGAAACTTCGACACCTTAATAACAAGATTAAAATTAATATTACAGGGATCTTCTACATGTTACGATATTTTAGACATATAACACTTAATTTGTAAAGTTTATAACATTCCAGTGCTTTAAATAGAGCACAGCAGTCACAGTACGAGTACTTTATAATGTACATCTTCACTGATAGTATATCTCTGTTGTCGGACTAACCTGGCCGGTCTCGGGGTAATAAATATAGTACAAACCCTTGCCAGTTGTGAAGATAAAATGGTCTTCGTAATCGCAGATTTTGAAAATGACCGCCCTCATACCCCAACTAAGCGAGCCCTACGAGAACGACAAACATGAAATGGTCTCGTGTTTTACGCTGCATAGCGTGAGTATACACCGCGTTCTTAAGCATATTGCTGAGGGACACCGATGCGTTCCATTGGAGAACCTTTGGCTCCTTGTAATGCACTAGCGACCATAGTGCAGGTTCAGTGGGTAGCAATCCGACATAAGTCTGACTTCTCCCTGGATACAGGATATATTTTGAAGATTCTTCATAGCCCAAAAATGAACTGTCTGTTCACGGAGACTATCTAAAAAGCACATACAGCAACTATTCATACTAGAGCGATTTTAAAGTTGCTGTTCCTAGTGAGAATTCTTGGGTAATGAGACAACATGAGATCTCAAGTCGTCGAACGCAATGTAATGCTTTAAAAACATCACTACTAACACAACATTGTGTCACTTATCATAGAGTGAGCGTCCTGCACGTCTCGTCGGTTCATGGTATAAAAATGTACTGTTTTCACTAGCTTATTCTGATGTAAATGTAACCAACGCAATGCTTATTTTGCAGGATTATAATTTCCAAGTTATAAATATTAACTTATGTAAAAATATATTTTGAGGGACTATTCGTTGAGTCTACTTTAGTGCATTTAACTTTATTCGGGCTATATATACCTATGAATCATTATAATTGTTAAAAATTGAACCTACAAAAAGTAAAAACTGAATAAAAGACATGGGAAAGTTTTAGTAGACATCAAAAGGTGCAAAGACAGCTTTTATTTTTTCCAAATCTCTGTTATTCCAGTCTATGGTATATACTTCGAGGTATACATTTTAAAAACAAAAGAATCATTAAAGTCGGATCACTAAAATATCATGCATGACTATATAAAAAACGTAAAAGAACAAGTCACTACATGTATAAACGCTATTATAATTTTAAACTAATTACCCACTATATCAAGGGCGAGAAAGGTAAGCAATATAATCAAGAAGAGTTAATTTCTTTCATTTCAGCACTATGTATTTTGTTAGTGTGACGCAAATTTTAAGCAAACCCACGAGTAGATAATGTAACTACTGTGGGTAAATAATAGAAATTATAAATAATATTTCAAATCGGCAACTAACTAATAACAATTTTGGTGTCTATTATATAAAAAAATAGACGACCATGGATGTACAAGCAATAAAGATATCCAAGTAAAAAAATGAGAATCATTTACATTAATAAGGAATACATTGGATAAAAAATTATCCATTCAGACACAGGTGCTAAACGATAATGTAATTAATACTCAATCAATCATTCAGATCATTATATTACTCGTATCACCTCTCTTCAAATGTTAATTAACGCAGAAAATAAACCAATATAATTAAAAAAGTCATTTACATAAATATGTATCCAGTCGAAACCATTTGGCTTATCTATAATCTATTAATCACAGTTGTCTTTAAAACAGGTTCCCTTTTTATTGTTTACTTTTTTAAGAAGATTTAGTGAAACTTTAGAAAACACGAAATCTCATTTTACACATTGTCAAAGATAAATTAAAGAATACCACGTTAATATAGATCGTATAAAAACTACACTGCTTTTGCTATCGTTGTCACAGGTATCACGAGAAGTAACAAAATATCAGTTCAAAATCATACATCTAATAATTGGTTTCTAAAGTTACATTTCAGAATTAAAATTATCTAGTGTGTACACATTGATTAAAATTCATCTATTGTAGTAAGAAAGGTTTTATATTTTTTAATTAAGTTTGTATTAAAAAAATCATGTTGTGATCAATATTAAATTTTTAAAAATTCTTTGTAAACTCTACCACAACTTATATACGCCACGTATTATAAAGTAAAATTATCTTAATGCTTAAGAATTCGGTTCATTAGGTTATCAATCAACAACTGACTAGGATTGATTAAATCTTGATGACTGTGCATAGGTCGAGATTAATGCTTCGCGTTGTGTATCCAAAAGTCGTAAGGGAGAAACTGTTATAACAGAAAAGAATTTCAGTAATTAATTTTTTTATAATATTGGTAGCTTGTATTAAATCGACTTTTCAACGACTTTTATTTTATTTAATATTTTATATCTGTAATATTCTTGTTAAAAAATATGAACCGTGTAACATTCACAGTAAAGTATGAATATCATATTCATAAAGAAAATCCATAAGGGCGTCACAATTTTTTTTTATTATTCTATGTTGTAAATTAATGATTTATTACCTTACAGTTGAGTTTTTCGCGTTGTTTGGGGCATAATCATCGTATGCCTAACTAAACAGGCTCATATACATATTTTAAGTATGCCCATGTAAGAAGCAAAAACATTAAAATGCTAATATAATGCTTAGTGAGATGGAAAGAGGGTTAAAAGTGCAGATTATCTAAATGCGTGGAACGAACGCGGCACCACAACGTTTGATAATGCCACAAAACACGCATTTGTATAATTTTTCGATTTCGTTATGATTCAGCGAACATGTCGCAATGGTTTAAAATGGAGCGTAATATACTAACAACCAGCTACAAACGCTTAATGCGCATTTAAATTCTGCTCTTACGGTGTTAACTTTTACTATATGCCGATGTATATGTATTTTGTGAATACTTGTACATAAGTTTCGTATATACTTTTGAGCTATATCAAGAATCAACACCCCATCAAATCTCAAATCTTTTTCAAAGAAGTTTTAACAAAAATGTTACACGAAACATATTTTCTTCATGAACGATATATAAAATAAGCTTACAATAAAACAGAAAAAATATTATAATTAGAAGAGATGACGCTATGACTATTCTTTTCTACTATAAAATTTTCTTATTTATTTTCATCGTATCCATATTGTACTTGTATTTACAATAAAACGGAATAATATTTCTCGTCAGCTTACAACCAAATGTTGGTTCCACATCCAATAATATTTTAATAGTTTTTTATTTTTTAATTTTATAGAATAAAAACTATTTTAAAACGCTCATAACAGTATTTGTTTTAAAATACTTTGTTTACAATACCTTAAAAGATATAGGAACGTTGGGGGATTCATGTAAATAGAATATTATTAAGAAATTAATACAAAGTAATTAAAACAGACTAATCCATTAGATACACATTATGCATGATATAAATCCTCTGACATTCTTAAGTTGTATTATAGATTAATTAATTTATTATACAAAACGATGTTTTCGGTAAAATAACCGAAATTAAGAAAAAAAATTTCAAAAATGTCTCTGTTTTACTGACAGTTTTTTATTGAAACTAAAAAACACGATGACATCTATTGAATGAAACAGGAGTTCTGCCTGACTGGACTTTTGACTCCGTGAGATACAAAGAAAGTAGCTCTTGGCAATTATAGCATCTGGAAAAGCAGTGTTAATAAAAAAACATGAAAACGTAAGTAATATTAAAATAGTTTGGTACTTAAGCAAAATATAAACTAGGTAAAGACACTATAGAATTGAGAATGCCGAAAAGGTATAGTTGCACGCATGCATTATGTATAAAATAAAATATGAATCCGTATATACTTATTCGGTATTAAAACAATTATCGCTTAAGTCTTTCAAGTTCTACTCAGTGTAAAATTTTACCTAATTTACAAATATAATGTTAAATATAAATGTTGCTATAATCTTCTTTTTTTGTCTCATTCTGTACTCCTTACTGCACTTATTGCTAATAATGTTTTAATAATGCAAGAATATATTTGACACAAAATTTTCATCGTAACTTATAACAATAATAAGTCTCTCATTTGACTATTACAGTCTTGACACCGAACGCTACCTACGCTAAGCTACATGTATAGGTACATTATTCAGATTTATTTTTAATTTAGCGTACATTTTATTAAGTACGATTTAAAAATTCGTGCTGATCTCCTAAAAAATCGTGTACAGCAGCGATCATAAACAAATTTTTCAACTTTTTTAACCATAATTTGTTCCGTTACTGCTATCGTAAGGCGTCCCGAGCGTGGGTCGTTATTGGTGGAAGTTCTTCCTCTCTTAAACTCAGCACACCAACGTGCTATTATAAAATATGGAGAAGCATTAACCTCTAATGTTTCTCCCAAATCTTGATTTATCTGCTCCGTGCTGAAATGTTTCATGCACAGGTATTTAATTACCGCGCGAATTTCAATTTTCTCCATTTTCCTGAACACGTTCCGAAACGAAGCGACCAAATAACTACACTCAAAAAAAAACAAAAGAGAATCGAAAACTTTTTTGTTTTATTAATATTAGAGATATCGGAGCTATGCCTGCCAGTATTTATATTTTTTCTTACCAAGAAATATATATACCATTCCCACTACTTATTGAACACCCATCGTATTTCAAATAAGAAACTTAATCAACGACATGTTGCCCGAGTACCCGTATTCAACAAGTGGCAAGCCACAAAGTAAGCCAATCCTCTTAAAAAGTCTTATTTAATAACTTTAAATACAGTACTAAAAGACAGATTTTAGATTAATCACAATATTGAATAATATAAATAAGCCGATAACAATTTGGTAAAAATATTTTGTTTCACAAAGCTAGTAATTATTATTTAATGTCTGCATTTCCGTATTTAAAAAAAATAGAACAATTTCTACAACTATACATATCGAATTATTACATAATATATAGGTTAACGAATTGCCGCGTATTAATATAATATCCATCGCTTACCCTAAACAAAAGAAAACACTTAGAGTCCTCCTGAAGTCTCACAATTTCCCATCATGTGATTGATATCATAAAAATAATACATCTTTCCAAGAAATATTACATTCAGTTATAACTTCACTCAATGGAGAAAAAAATGCCTGCTGCAGATCCACCCACTTCTTGTCTGACAGGGTTATTGTTGGGGAAGAAAATATTCCAAAGAAGACAACTTTATGTACCGCATAATTGTCTAATACAATGAGCGTTTCTTAAGCAACCTTATTTTAATCTTGAAATTTATTTTCTTGACAGTGAAAGAGCCTCGGTAGGAAATTATTTATGATATTTAAATAAACATTACGAGTTTAAACAATGGAAACGACAAAACTTTAGCGAAAGTACTGTTATTCATAAAGAATATATACATTATAATTATACTAATATATTCTACAATAATTATGAGTAGTAAATTATGAAAGGTGTATTATTGGTAACATTTATCTGAAATTCACGAATACACAACAGTTTTCACGATTCAGGTATGAAAAAATATATATCATATTTTTTGCCTCGTTGCTTTGTATAACATAAAAACACCTAGAACTCTGGCCTAATAAGGTACATTTGCATTACGAGGACGTTTCATAATAGGGTGGATATAGTTATAATAAATTGGTTAGAAATCCTTGGTTATCTTGAACGTATTTTTGTGCAATTTTACTTGTTCTTTATCACATATATACATCCTTGTACAATAAGAAATAAATGTTATATATTATGTATTTTTTTTTCTATCACCAAGCATTATATATTTTTCTACAAATTAGACAGTAGGTATTTTAAGCTCGATATCTCAAGATAATGCGAATAAAATATCAGCCGTCAACCGCGTGCATCTCTGGGAGTGGAAATTTATTTATTAAATGTCAAGATTTTTCCCTCCAGTAAGTTTACAAATTTACTAGACCAAGGACTCAGAGAATAATACAAACAACAAAGCTTGCAAATTTCATGTTTGTAAGCGTTGATATATTAGACATTTAATGAATCGGTCTGGACTATGAATTTGGCCTTGTAACTATGTAAATTAAAACTATATAGCCATTAAAAAATTACATCATCATTATCAGCCTATGTCAATCTACTGCTGGACATAGGCCTTCCCCAATGACTTCCACCATATGCAGTCCTCTGCTCTCCTCATCCGGCGACTTATAATTAATTTTTATTTATAAGAAATTACATCAATGAAACAATTTTTTTTATCGGTTATGGGCTAACACTTTGCCTCGATTTCACCTGACATTAAGTGACAATGAGGCCGTAGATGGTGAAACGTGTTCGCCCACAATACATATGGCTCTCACATGATTGCCAGAACACAGCAATGCTGTTAGGGTTACAGATTGTTATTGAGGGTAATAGATAGAGACTCGACTACTGTGGCCTGGGTATCGAATCCGAAAACTCCTCGTTACAATCCAAACTAATATTTAAAATCAATCAATTATGCTGATTTATTACAGTTGGACAAACAGCCATAAATAACACGCAGGCGTTCCGCTGTGGTCTCCTACGTAAACAAAACATAGTTACATTTTTAAATTTCACCACATTTGACTAGAAAGTTTTTTCTAAAAGTTACAAAAATTCGACTGCCTCCGTGGCGCAGTATCCGCATGCCTTGTAACGTAGAGTTTCCGAGTTCGAATTCCCGTGTAGTGCATTTTTGGTTGTGGTAGGAATTTATGAAATCGTATGGTTAACTTCCCCTCCCTTAATATCAATCTGCCGCTATAACAGCATTGCCCTATTAAGGCGGTCATTCATGTGAGAGCCAGAAGTATTCTGGGAAAACACACTGATGTAATTGCGATCAAGTGTTAGCACATAACCGATAAAAAAAATTATAACAAGCATAAAGCAAGTTTTTTTTCCTAAAGAATATATTTAAAAATGTTATACAATCATCGTACTATCACAAACAAAATATACGAATTTTTTTTGGAAAAAAATTATTTAAATCTGAACATTTTAATCGTTTAAATTAAAAATCAAATGACCACCATGTCATATAATACGTTAAATTCAAAACTCTGGCAAATAATGGAATAAATATTCCATTTAAAAATCGTCTAACCTAATATACGAATTACTTTTCTCTCTTTTTAAATACTTCAGATTAATCTATCGTTATCCAGTATCTCAATCAATTGAGACAAGATAAATTCGTTTTAAGATGATAAGCCATTTTTAAATTTTTATAATTCTTGATTTTATTAAAACTAAATTCAAACATTATTGTATTATCAAAGATTATTATTTCGACTTTATACAATATCCATCCCTTAACTAAATTAATTATATCAGTAGTCTCCAGCTACGGCTATCTCGGCTGGACAGAAGGTTTGTAGATAAAGGTTTAGGAGCCCTGACATTAAATCATTTGAAGATGTATATATATTTTATATTATATCGTAAGCGGATATTCAAAAAGTAAAAAAAATATGTTAATAGGATGTGGAAACGGTATGCAAATTATTAAAATAAACCTTGGACGATACAGCAAAATAGCATACAGAAAATACACATTAATTACGAAATGATCGTGAGTATAATAGTTACAAATAAAAAAATGTACACTAAGCATTACAGATCGATTAGACATCAATGTAATCGCTGTTCTGTTTTAATTACCGCATAAATGTAAGTGGATACATAAATTTATTCTTTAAATATAAAAATCATTATGTACTTATTTGCAATTAAAAAGATTATATTGATAAGAAATTCTACGAGTTTTGCCACATAACACAATTTTTTATTAAAACCGGAACAAAGAGAGTAGTGCATAAACTCAACTGTCACGTAGCCGATATAGTACATAAATCTCCCACGGCACCCAAGAAATTGTTTCGCATATAGCTTTACTTTGGCATATGAATATGCGAATGTACAAATATACAAGCGAGGCATAACTTATACATCATTTGTTAAATTGATAATACGACCCCTGACATATGCAACCTCAATGAAATACAACGAGAACTATTACTTCAATAAAATTTTTAAGTTATATTTTCAATTTATATTTGTATACATTTTTTTAAACTTGTTTTTCTTGTCTTTGTTGTCGTAATGAATAAAAAGGGATATGTAATGATAAGGACGTTTTTGTAATATCTTAATTAGTAGTCGTTTTTCGTACGCATGTTTTTGGTATAAATATTTTGCAATAATTAATTTTAATCGTGGTTGAGTAACTTTTTTTAAAGAATAAAATTAATCAGATATTCCTTAGAAAAGTATGGACACTATTATTCAGAGTCCGAAATAAGCGCAGCGATCAGCCCGTGTGCACCGCAACCACAGGGACATTACCCTGACTTTAAAAGCAACATTCATTTAAGAGCAAAATTAATGACGATGATAGAGCTTAAAAATTGTAGAGGTACAGGAAGAAACGGTCGCAATAAATAAAATAATATTGTTAGAAAAAGTACCCATTCAGCTTAAATACTTCTCCCCGGATTATGGGGAATGTATGTACTAAACTGCAGATATTTATGATTATGATGAAAAAGGAAAATAGTAAACATCTAAACAATTTCATGCGAATGAATTCATAATCTATAAAGTTATAGTTTTCATCAAAATTAATTTACTAATTAAATGTATTTTTAAAAATCCTATTACACTTCTACACATATCTCTATACGTAATCATTACCAGATTAAATTGTAATATAAACTTACTTTATTACTTATAACTTGTAAATGTGTTATATTTTCATCACTATAAACGCTAGCCATCTCTTAATTACATATAACCTGTCTACTTTTAAGTACTTCGTAATAATCTAATCACCAATAAACACAAGAATGATATTATAGTGTCAACTAATTACGTATGTGTAACACGAAGTGGAACTTTTGTGACGCAAGTACTAATCCATTTTGACGAAAACTTCCCTCTTGCGGGTTAATGACGATAGCCCGAAGTTGTCTAGAGCCAACTAATGTAAGGCGATAAGATTTGAAAATTTTTAGAAACTTGCACAATTTTTCCTCTTCCAGTATTGTTTATACTTCGTCAAGGTGCTGCATTTTTTAAAATTCTGACATGTGTGGATTGATGAGATTTACTAATATATTAACGTGATAAATTTTAAATGAATAATCATTACATATTTTTTTTAAAAAGTATTGCTTGCTTACGTATAATGTCAGCTTCATATGATATGAACACGATTATTACTCGACATGACAGAATGGGTTTTAACATTATATATTTTATTTATTTATCAATAATAAGGAAATACTTTAAATAACATAAGCATTCTAGTTTGATAGTGGTTCTATGACGTAACCCAAGTTTGTCAAAATTAAAAACCTATTTATACAAAAGACCTATTCGGAAGCGAAAACTACCATAAACCTTTCGGAGGGTAAACAGGAGAATTTAACAACTGATATTAATAATTCAAACCGTTACAAATATTGTAACTCTAATAACACAGCTATTGTTACCCAAAAACTAATTTACCCTTTAATTACATAACAGCATTTCTACTTTGTATAGGTTGAGAAAATTTTATTAGCACATTAAACAGATGGAATTCAATACAGTGCTTACAATAATGAAATACGTTTCAAATGCACAGTAAAAATCTTGCTTACTTATTACAATAATAATTCGAACAGTATTTCGCTTTTTTTTAGGTATTGCGCTTGCATCGTTGAATACTACCCTAAATATGGATCTTTGTAAGAAGCAATAAAAATAAATTAGCTAACGAATTTGATTCTTGTATGACAGCGCCTACAGAGAGCAGTATATTTGGATATACTTTAATTCGAAATTACTAATATATTTTTTAGATTGTTGGAAGCTAAAGCTTGCATAATTATATAATGTTTTTCTATATAATACGTTTTCTATGTCAAGGTTTTCGTGAAGAATACATATAAAATTATTCCTCATTGTTAGTATGACGGTAACTTTATAATTACCGTATTGAATTAATTGAGTATTCTAAGGAAAATAATACTGAAGTCAAAAGACACAAACAGACAGTCTTTTGATTCTAGATTTCATAGAAGTTATTTTTAAAACGTAGTTATTTATGTTAATTTAAAAATAATGTTAATATTTTGAACTACAACTTAATATATTATCTCCTCTTTACTTTCAAACCATAATAAAAAAATTCTTTAACAAGTATATTTTAGGAAGAGCAAGCAATGCTTTTATTCATTTAAATTTAGTACAAAGCCTTATAATATTTCGTGGAATGGTTTAAATCTGTAATTAGGAATTAATACCAACAATGGAAAAACAATTTAAAACGAACACTAGATACATAAAGGGTTTCGTTTCGACGAGAATTGTTTTTTAATTACTTTTTGTTAATTATTAAGCTTCTACTTATTTAAATACCATTTACCTTAAGTTTTGATTACCAATAAAATAAATTAAAAAAATATTATGACCGCGGAATCTCATGTTACGTCGGCCTCTACTTGTTGCATTAGCGATATCTATTATTAAAAACGTCCTATTCTTTTAACTTGAAATGGTGTTTTTAAACATTTAATTATTTTAAAATATTTAATTTCAATTTTGTGTTTTTGTATAAGACCATAATAATAAAATATGTTGTTATTTTCAGAAAATAGGTACATAAAACCAAAAGTGGGAGAGAAATGTATATGTACTACTATTAATATATATTACATACATGCAATTTCATGCGATAATTACGCATATACATTTTCATTTAGATATTTCTTTATTTACATATCTTATTAGTATTTTTTGCACAAATAAAGGATAATAAAAATAAATTGAAACTTCCAATACAGTCAGTTCGTTATATAATAAAGCTCTGTAATTCAAATACTTAAAGATCAACAAATTTTTAAAGTAACTTTAAAAACTTACCAGTAATAAAATGCCCTGAAGAGCTGGAAATAAATACGATCGCGAAATTTGAAAATTTAAACAATTAAAAAGTTTTCACGAATTTTAAGTAAGACACTACAGTGTAAGTGTTACAGATGAAAAAATATTTCGAAAATACGTTTGCAGCGAGTTTGCGAGCCGTCGCTTAGTTCTCAGTGGGAACGTTTGGACGCGCCAAAGTTGTGTGTCAGATGGTACGAGCCGCGAGCTTATATCTCACAGCAAGCACAGCCTCTGCGCATGCGTGAACACCATTCATGTCATCATCTCAATGACCGCCTCCGCGCAGCTATCATCCCTAATCATTTTTTATAATGAAAAAGTTATTTTTCATTTGAACTCTTTCGGTTTTAAAACACAGTCTTTTAAGATCTAAAATACTTTTAACTGCTTGAATTTTAAAGCAAGCTAACGGTTGACGTTCTTTACATTTTATACATTAGTAACTATGCATTTGATCACAATTTTAGAGTAATATAACATTCAACAATTCATATTATTACGTTTTCCTTTATTACATACATATTTTTACATACATATTACGTGTAGACCGTAATGATCACATATCAACAAATTATTTATACATGCATGCGCAGTTCTTTCATTATAAGAATATTCTTTGGTATCATATTATTGAACTGTACAGAGTTTCTCGGATCTATTATGTCGACCAGGGCGACAACTCCGAACAGTCTCGTAATGATAAATATGAATTTTTTTAAAAATTTTGCGCCCGTTTTTTAACTGTACAGTCTATTTTTTTAGTCATTCAAGCATTAAACAATAAACTTTAGCTACACTATCAAATCGCGTGTTTGTGGAAAAAACATTGAATATGATAAAGAAATAAACTTTTCCTCTAATAGGCAAACACTAAATTATTCGTCTAAATTAGTCGCATTCAGAGCAATTTCACTATCATAGAATGATATATAAAAAAGTATAAGAATGGCACTTTTCTAAATCACAGCAATGTTGCCCCGTTAACGACGTGTCAGTTACGTTAAATAAATTGCTAAAGTAGGAATATGTGTTATGTAAAAAACGGAATGTGCGCAAAACATGACTTGCAACTTTTTCTAACCGAAAGCATTAAATTATAAAGATTCGCTATAAAAATGACAAATGCTCCGATAACAATAAAGTTTAAATAGTTTATTTCTTCAAAGAGAAGTATGGTGCATGAGTATGAACAAAACCTTCTAAGACCGTATGTTGATACGCGCAATGTAGTGTTACATTGTTAGTATAGATGTCATAATTTTATTTTTGATTTTATTTTTAAACTTAATTTAAATGGATTCACAAACTTGTTTCTGTACCAAACAAGCAAATTAATATAATTATTTTATAAAAAAAATACTATTTTCTAATAAACTTCACGAAGTATATTTTATGTTGTTTATCGATTTTTGGCGCAGTTTTCACAAATTAACTAATAGTCCACCAGCTTTTATCCTCATTATAATGAACATTTCAACGATTTTTTTTAAATTAGTCAAAACACAAGAGGCGGAATACTCTGTCTTAAATAGTTATAAAATAGTTTTACCTTTATGTGTTAGAAGGGCTAGTTTATAAAAAATATTTTCAATATTTCATTTCACGTTTCTTTCTTCGGCGTGATTATTATATGTATCTAAGCTCATTTACATAGTGAAGCAATAAAAGTTTCTTTTTAACTACAGGTCGCCAATAACCTATCTTTTTCATCGAAAACTTTTTAATCTTTATTTCGTTTCGTCATCAAAGGATATGTCAGTTCCATAAAACATATTTGCAAAAAATCTTGCAACACATGATATGAAAAAGAGAATAATTAGAAAGAAGGTAGTATAAATAGTGTAAGGCTGTTGTCAATACGTTAACAAATTAAAAATTTCACGTGCTGCATTGGAATGTGTTTCAGTTAGCACCGCTTGTAAAGCACATATATTGTACCTATTTATGTTGTGTCTAAACATCAATCGTTAAAATCAATAATTGAAAACTTTTACAAATATATGTATAATAGAAAGTTATAGAAACAACCTCTCATGTAATTGAAAATAAACACTGTGTATAATTGGAAACCTAAAGGTTAAAATAAATGACGAGACAATGAAATAAACTACATTAGATATGTACTCATTGAATATTCGTATAAATAACTCGCCAACCTTTATATGAATTATTTTAAAATATTTTAAAGTTTATAACAAATGATTTAATGTTTTGATACAAATATTATATAAAACATATGGATATGTATCTGTAGTTATATAGATAATATTTAATTACACCAAAATGTGTTAGTATTTGTGTGACGCAGTATGGTTTATTCATTATTTAAATAATCTTTAACGAGAGAAATGCTCGCAGACGTTATAATGTATACATCAAAATCTTGCTACGAGTTTACAACTTGCTCATAGCAAATTACTGCGTTGACAAAGACGGAGAAGTAACATAAACTCTGTTTATCTTATTACGAATCAAATTTTATTTGTCAGGTATATCGCTAAGACATGTTATACGATATAATAACACTTAAGTATACACATGTTCTGCAGATTGTTATAAGAAGCTTAAAATAAAGCATATATAGGTATTTATTCGGTATTCATTTATTTTCATATAAAATGAGTACGTCATGTGTAATTAAAAGGCAAATTGTGAACATTATTATAATAGTATGGACAAAATAATAATATAAAATGTTTAATATCTATTTTAAATACACATTTACTTACTTGTTATAAAGAACGAACATTCCTCTTAAAATTCGATTAAATTGCAAATGTTTCCAGACATTTAATACTCTATATTTTTGATTACACAATAAATTATAGATTTTTATATATAGCAGTATTTAAAATAATTGTCGATATTAATAACAGCCTAAACTTCAAAGTAATGGTACTTATGGTTGCAGCATGTAAATAGTACTGCCATCTAAAACGTTTTATTTGGTGTCTTTCTAGTAACTAGTAGACAAAATATCGATCATCAAAGTTGGCAATGAAACATCAAGGTCCCCGCATATCTATGTGCTGTTTTTAACAATTTGGTGGTATAAAGACTACATGATTTTCTAGACAAAACATTGTACTTGTTTAACCCTTTAAGAGCCAAGCGTTTTATGGAGTTCATGCGAGAAATGCCATAGGCCGGTTTGACATGCGCGTTTATCTAAATATTTTTTTAAGGAGCAAATTTCCAATTTCCTGGAGGAAAATTTTAGTATTTATTCTACTGAAACTTATACCATATCGAACATACGAGTACAGTTGTGCAGCAAAATGTTTAGTTATAAAATTTGTATAATATTATTATACATTTACCAACATAAAACTTAACAAATTACATTATATTATACTAATTATATTTATGTTGTAGAAAGCATGCACCATGCAGACTGTTTTTGCAAGTTGAACATATTGTTCGTGATCTTTGCGTTCCGCCGTCACTTTTATTCATCTTTTTATTTTTCTTTACATTGCCATTGTTGGCCGAAGTATTAGGTCAAAATAAAATTCGAACTGACTAAAATCAAATATCGATATAGAAAAACTCCGGAACAGGCTTCAACTTTGGCTAAATAACGCTAGAGAAAAACAGGAAAAACCAAATGAGCCGAACCATGGTGTGGCCTACGCTATTGACACTAGAGCTAAGGACTAAAGCAAGTGTCACTCTGACCGTGCGTTCGTTAGCCGCTCGAACAGTCAGCCGAGCCACTACGCCACATTGGACCGTGGCTCTTTATACATAAGGACCGTGGGCCCGCTGGCACTAAAAGGATTAATACACAATTTTATAACCGTATGAAATAGTATGTGATATTTTTTAATAGACAAATCTGGCACTCTCAATAATAAAACCTTGGGAATCCTAATCTCATAGAAATGTTATTGAAAACAGGATTCATAAGTTATAATATTTTCATATTATTTTGTGCTATGTAAACAATATAAAAATAATGCTCTTTTATCTTCATCATAGGAATGTATGTATAATGTACTTTGCCTTCTTAAACGTAAATTTCTTCGTAAACCCAATATTGATTTATGTTAACTTCTTCACACCCTTGGCCACATACATGGGCTTTTAAGTTTTGCATTTACAGTTAAATTTTATTAACATATAGATGAAAATCAAAAAAAGTTATGACAAATAATAAAAAATAAAAAATATATTATAATAAATTATGTACATAATATGTATATAATTCATCTGTCTGACATAACAACAAATCAAACGATGCGGATATTCGAAAATCACTTGCCTACTAACGCTCTAAAAATTTCATGTTCTCTTAATTTCTTTACGATACGGTAATTAATATTTTTATTACAGGCTGAAACTCGTCTCATCAATATTAAGACCGTGTCATGAATAATTTTATGTATATGACAGGTTTATCTTTTTTTAGCAAATTACGTAATGGAATTTCTCTTTTTAATTCCAGCAAAAATAATTTTAAATATTCATTATCAACCAGTATCTTCTTTAAGTGATAATTATGCAAACTGTGTAGACAATAATAAATTATCATCGAATTTAAATAATATCTTTACTACATGCTGTATTAATCTTAATTAATATTACAACAAAAAAATATGTACTACGTGATAGTTAAGCTTGTGTTGTCGTTTTATATCATTAATAAACCGTCAAAACAATGAAAAGATACCTTTAAATATACTTTTCCATGTACATAATATTTACAATAAATTACAAGGAAAAACATTAGAAATTGTTTTGGTTTAAAAGAGAAAACTCAGTTTTCTGAGAGTTTTTTAATAAAATAATGATTGTTACATAAGTTTCTTATGGAAATGTATGGTTTGCTATATAGAATTATTGTAATTAGTAAAACATAATTTTCTTTTAGCAATAAAACATTGAATGAATGAAAGAGAATTGCGTAACCATAACGAGGTTGCGTTCCGACCACATTCTATCAAAAAAATTACATATTTAATGGGCAAAACATCATCACCAAACTGTAACACTTGTGGTGCGATCGATGATGATATGTATCACGTATTGAAGGAATGTGTTTGCAATCAACCTACAAGTTTAGGAGCACTTCGCCAGCGTTCCGGGGTTGGTAGATGCAATCTAATTTTAGCTTAACCATTAACATTTCAAAAGAATTAAACTAACGGTACCAAGATCAAGAAAAATATCTTAAATTGACTTATATGAATATGTATATTTTAATTAATATTTGATTAACTGCAAATGTATATAAAGTAAAGAAAATAAAATAAATATTTTATTCTTAATTTACGTCCTTGTCAATATTCTGTTTTTATAACATCAATATCAAAAGATTTTGCAATCCCTCCAGCAAATGACGTACTTTTTTCACAAATGTCAAAAGTCAAAAGGTTTTTAACATAGAAATTTAATGGACGACATGAAAAAAACAATTATGTCCAGGTAATCAAGGTTTATATTAAGTTTTACATACAAATAGTTTTAAGTGCCATCGCTAAATATATATGGAATTGTAGATTTCAATTCTCACATTAAACTAAAGGGTTTTTACTTAATTCATATGAATGTTTACACGATGCTTAAATTGCAAATAAATGAAAACTCATAAAATTAGTTGTAAAATGAGTATAATGAGCAGTTTTAGTGATAAGTGTTTAAATTTGTGAGGATTTATTTTGGTTTACAAAAAGACTACCTTTAGCCTGCCTATCAGTCATTGTTTTATGTTCGCCAATCACTTGAAATCGATTGATGATGTTCGTATAAGGCTCGTATACGCATAACAACTAGCAATAAGTTGTTATGAAATCCATCACATTAGATTTAAAAGTGCTTTAAAATAAAATAATTAATTATAATTAGTATTAATAGTTTCGGTTTTTGAATAAAATTAAACAATATTTATGTGTGACATATGTAAATATTTATTTTATAAAAACCTTGTAGAAACAATGACAAGTGATTGCAGTACATGCAAATAGCGTTAACAATAAATTTACATTTAAATTGTATGTGCCAAAGCCTTTTTGGCGCACTCACACCCGTTTAGTTATAACGTCGCACGTCACTGGAAAATCTCCGTCGCCGCCCGGCACCTAATCGCGTGTGTGACAAGCTCTTAATAGGTTATTGTAATTCTAAGCCCACGACAAATATGGTAAATTGAAGAACAATCGATGACCGAGAAACTGTACCTAAGTAAAAATATTTTTTATTCTTCAAATTTTATTTACTTAATAAATATTTTAGATTTTTACCAAATTGATGCCAAATTTGATGTAGTATATTTAAGAATGTTAAGATCACCACGTGGACTGCGAATAGATCTCAGTATAAATAAGAAGTATGTGTAGGGAGTTCCGATTGATTTAAATGCAGCTGCGACTCCACAGTCGGTACGATTGTCTGTCAGCAACATTGAACACTTCCTATTATGTGAACCTCTTGCTCTTTTTCTTACCTTTGTTTTTAAGAAAGAAACTTAAAAGTAAAGCGGTTAAATTTACTATGAAAAAGAATCAATTTACTTTTATATTTTACTCAGGCATCACTTTCGCTGTAGACTTAGTTTATTAGCTAGTTAATATATAATAATACTTTTGTTCCAGGGATCAATAACAGTTATCTTTCATTAATAATACAAACAATAATAAACCCGTTTATTACATTTTATCAAACTTCTGCTGATGCACAAGACTAAACGCTAAAAGTGTAAATGCCATTTTTTTTACAATATATTAAAAAAGTGCAAGACGTACAAAGCATGCATGTATTTTCACAAAATGTTACTTTATATTGTTACCACTTTCCTGATTATTCTTTATATATTCTGTAGAGAAATAGACTGGAAAAGTCTTACTTCTCCCGAAGAAATTGATTTGGGATCAGTAAGAGTGTTAAGACGAACGTGTCGTAGTAAACCACACGAGCACAAAAAGCTGTAATAAAATTTTGTTTTAAAAGGTTTTTTTATTTTTAATTATAAATAACGGTTAAGTATCTATTACAAGAGTTTTGTATCTGCCTACGTGCTATAGTGGCTACACCGCTTGTCTAGCAGCGAGAAAGTCCCTAATTCAATTCTGAGCCTAAATACTATACTAATAAAATTTGGAGTCGGCGTCATATTTATTAATGCGTAGTATTTGGTAGTCCATAGATTATTTCAAAAATAAAAAAATTGTTTATTTATTTTGTTTATTGATAATACAGCATCATACATTGAATTAAACGATCTCGATGAATTGTTTTAATTTTGTTTTAATTACGTTAACATTAGCAAAACAGGCTACTTTGTTATTAGTTCTCCTTTTTACACTAGCCGATGCCAAACCTAGCAGTGCGCCGTTTTGCACTAAAAGATCACTAGAACTCACTGGACAGCGTGAAAAGTACTTCACACAGATCATCGAATCAAGACGTAAATTATTTATCAGGCCATTGCGCGTGTAGTTCTCGGTGATATCTAAAGTAACAAGCTGACGAGATAGTGATCTTTCTCCTCGGAATGGGCGGCCGATGATGAAGGCGTGTGGTTGTTTGTCTACTTTTCCACCAAAACGTATAACACTCGCGCAATGAGTAATTTTCTTAGACGTGAATAAAAGCACTAGATTTTTCGATACAGCGCCTTTGTGAGGTATTGATTCTACTGCGCTCACTGAAAAGCCTTTTTTGCAACGTTGGCTATAAAAAAAAAATTTTTTTCGTATACTTTAATCATATTAATTTATACATCAACAATAATTGCATGCTCTATATAAATTAATAATACTAAAACATCATATTACTGTTTTCTAAGTATGAAGCGATGATACACCCTCATCTAACAGGTCTAAAATAAGTGTGTTGAGAAACTATATTATATTAGTTCGAACGAAAACCTGAAGCACGGCCGACAATCATTGAGAAAGTATTTTGAATAGAATCTTGCCCAATAACATCCAATTTATTTTTGTTTTGGACCGATACCAAAAGGAAATTCTCGATTATATGCGTATACGAAACATTTGAAAAAAATTACAAAAAATATAAGATTGGTAACAATATAAATAATTTTGCACCTCTTCGTTTCTGTTTAAGTTTAAAATTTTTTGAGTTTATACTTATCGTCGATTCCATTCTTTTTACAGACCACTTATTGGTATTGAAAACGATTTGTTGTCAAAACCAATGGTATAACATTACTTTTTAATCAATATTACATGAAGGACATTAACATGTATATCTTATCCATAAGTAATTGAGACGTAATTTAATTCATATAAAAGAAGTAATACCGTACTTGGCAATATTTCCCACGTACAACCGTATTGGTCCAGATTTTGTACAAACCTCATCTGCCAGAACTGAATTCGTACTTATCACAGCACCGACACATATTAAATAGTGCGTTGACACAGAATGAATTCTGGCTGCATATGGACATTCGTCTATTTTTATTAAATTGCAATTTATTTCGTCGTTTTTAAATGTTTCATCAAATTTGAAATTTTTGTAATGAATTATAAAGTTATTAATGACCATTCCCATAAGAGCAAAAATTATTACTAAAAGCAGAAATACGATCAAAGCTTTACTTCTATTTGTTCGATCGTCCCATGGAATGTCAATAAAATTGTAATTAAAGTCAGTTTCTTCTATATCTGAACTTTCTTCATTCACTTTATTTTTATCATCAATAATTTCTTCCATAATGTTGATCATAAATATTTTAATTTATAATAATTTTTGATATTCGTTCTGATTAAATTAAAAATCTACGCGGTCTCGACTTTTTTAAATTGCACAATCAAAACGTACCTAAACCCGAGAATAGTACTTATTAAATTTTGACAGCAATACGCTTTGATTTCTAAACATTTAACACATTAAACGGTAATCCAATTTAAGACTTTCTTTAGGGGCAGTAAAGGTCCTCACGCAAACCTCTTAATTTAATTAAGGTAAGGTAAGTAGCAGGGCCAATTGCAAGCAAAATGCGATTTTATATTTCTTACAAAACTGTAATAAAAGAAAAGCATTATATACTACCTCACTAGGCGAACTTCGTATTGCCTAACAGTCAATGAACGTCGTGATAACTTTTTACTGAACTCAATTTATTAAGTAGTGAAACACTCCTAATTTAAAAAAAAATTCATTGTATTGCGTTCACAAAATCATATAATGAAAATTTTGCTATAGTGCCACCTAGCTGTCGTTTGTTAAATGAGTCACAGTATACCAAAGAAAATGCTTTATTTTCTGAGCCAAAAAGTAACCCAATTTGAATCTAAAACCAATACTGTATTTCTTTGACATAATTCTGTATGAGGAATATATTTTCATTACTTATTCCACATGAACCTCTTTTTTCGGAATAAAAACGAACCTAAATAATAAATTGGATTAACAGTCAAAGAGACAGGCATAAAATTTCAGTAAACGAGTCATATTGAATAAAAAAATGTCAATATACCGATTCGGCTAAATTGTAGTTTTATTATATGTATAGATTTTAATGCTATTTTCTTCTCGCAAGAGGTAAGAAAAATTATGGTTAATTTTTAGTCTCTTATTACCGCTGAAGTCATCGCATGTCGTGTGTTCTTTTGCTCATAATATTACTAAATAAACTATAACTATATGATTACATAAATGTATTATGATTACAAAATAACTTTTGTAAAACATAAATCCTGGATACATTTCTCACCAATTATTTTAAAAAAACATAAGACTTTAAAATTGTAAAAAAAAATTACCCAACATATATAACAAAAAAACAAAAAACTGTAAAATTACATAAGTTCAGTATTCATCAACATGTATCCAAACTATAGATAAGAACTCAAAAATTAAAAAGTATAAATAAAATAAATACATTTCACGTATGACTTATTCAGATAATTATTATTTTAAGCTAAAATGGTCATATATGAAATGTTTGCTGCTAAAATATGAAAGCAGAAGAAAAAAACAGTGACTCATAAGTAATCGATGGATGGATATTATGCAAACTGTGTAGGCTCTAAAAAAGACCAGCATATTCATGGTTAAAAATATAAGAGAAATAATTCAAAATTACACGTATAGGTCTTTCTGTCTATCGACATCAGAGAGTCCATATAAACAATGAAAACTTTATTAAAATTATACATTTTATATTAATAATAT